>JABEVN020003505.1:0-17952 GCA_013146195.2 Codonopsis lanceolata | reverse complement strand
CTGGACAGTCAATATTAAAATCGACCCTAAATCGTTCACAACTCCAAATGAGGTGATTTTTATTTTTCTGAAACTAGACTCATTAAATTATATTTTAGAATTTTAAATTACTCCATTTGGACTTATATTGATCAATATATGGTTACTACAAGTTCAAGTACAGAAGTTGTTTTCCTGAAAACTGAATCTGCTTTGGCCGTAAGTCAGAACCTAATTGAGGGTACTTAGACACCTTGGAAAATTACCAAATTTTACAGAGTATCCTAACATATGTGGGTAAAACATACTAAATTTTAGAAAATTCTATTTAGTGTATTAGTACCAGAATTTTTCAGTTTGCCCAAAAAACATATTGATGCGTGAAGGAATAAATTGGTCATCTCATAACCAAATAACAAGTCTATGAACAATGATTGCAGAATGATAAATACTAGTAAACTTGGTCAGAACTCAAATGAACTTCTCACAAGTTTAAAACACAAACAATACGAGCAACAAGGGGATCGCTAAGGCCAAAACAAAGCAAGAAAGTTTATAAACTTCCAAACAAGCTCACTATGATCAAGATGAGTGTTATAAGTCATTTATGGAAGGTAATAACACTCCAAGACTTGGTTAAGTGCTAACATGCTAAGGTGAACACCCAAGCACAAAAGCGGCAAGGTATGCAACACATAGAAGACATTCAAGCGACTATGAGCGTAACAACTCTAATGCAAGCATGGCGTGAACAAAATGAAGTCTCTAACATGTTAAAGCATCGTTAAGCATGTTTTAAAGGTACTAAGGCTCTAGTAGGACTTAGTTAAGTACTAAGATGATACAGCTTATAACAAAGCATGCAATGTGTAGAAACATGCAAGCGACTACGATCATGGTTGACCTAATGCGAGCATGGTATGAACAATATGGACTCTAAAACATGTTAAGGCACATAATGAACATATTAATCAGAATCAGAAGGCATGTTACACTAAGTAGGGTTTGGGTTCTCACATCCTCCCCCACTAAAAGAATTTAGTCCCTAAATTCATCTGGAATCATCGAATAAGGAATGGTATCTCTCTCTCAACAAGCTTCGGTTTCCCAAGTAATTTCCTCAATGTTATGGCTCTTCCACAAGATCTTCACTACTCAGAATCCTCTTCGTTCTCAAGACTTGTTCCTTCGTATCAAGAATCTCACAAACTTCTCATCATAAGAAGGTCGGGTTCATAGAAAATCTCATCATAAGTAATGGACATGTGATTCATCAGCAAGTACTTGCGTAACTTGCCGAGACATGGAAGACATCATGAACATCAGATATAGAAGGTGGCAATGCTACCGATATGCCAAAGATCCAATCCTCTCTAGGAACTCGAATGGTCCAATAAATCTAGGTGAAAGCTTACCTTTCTTCCCAAATCTCGTTTAGTACTTGTACCGGGGTGATACTTTCAAGAATACATAATCACCAACTTTGAAACTCTAAGTCACGTCTCGGTTGTCTGCGTAGCTTTTGTCTACTACGAGCTATAAGCAATCTAAATCGATAAGTTTCACACTCTCGGTATTGTTGTACCATTCTGAACCCCATAACTTTGCTTCACCAACTTCATCGACAAATCGGTGAGCGACACTTACGCCCATATAAAGCCTCATATGGTGCCATCTCAATACTAGGCTGTAGCTGTTGTTTCATAAATTCGACTAATGGTAAATGGGAATCCCAACTACCTTTGAAATCCATAGCACAAGCACGTAATCCTCTAATACTGAATCAATCTCTCGGGTGACGTGGTGAGGGATGAAAGGACCTGAAATTAAGTAACTCGTACACATAGCCTCATGTAATGAATGTCAAAATCTCGAAGTAAATTTGGGATCTTTATCAGATAAAATGCTAAGCGGCTCAAACTATAGGTTATCGCAATAGGTATGAAAAGTGACGATTTAGTCAATTCATCCATAACAAGAACTAAGTAAGTAATACTCCATCGATAGAAGGAATGCAAGTTACGCTTCGGTCGAAGATACTATCATTGTTCAAAGCGCGAGGAGTCTTATTCTCACGAGTCACTAGGCAATGCTAAAATATTCAATTCTTGAAAACTAATTTCACTTTGGTCACTCCAAATAAAAGTAGACTTCTTCTATTTAAATTAGTCAAAGAAGTAGAAATCTTTAAAAAAATCCCTCAATGAATCTATGGAATTCGATAAACAATTTAGGAATCTTCCACTTAGCAACCGCTTCAATCTCGATGGATCCTAGTAAATACCGATTACTAGAAACTCGTGCCCAAGAAAATAGACTTTTCGAGCAAAAGCATACTTGCTAAATTTAGCAAAAGCGTTGCTTCTCATGCAAAACAGAAAGAACCACTCTCAAACGATCCACATGTTCTTCTCATGACTTTGAGTACACAAGAATATCCTCATTGAAAACTACGAAAAATCACTCCAAATAATTATGAGATACTTGATTCTTTAAATCCATGAAAATTGTAGCGCGTTTGCCAACTCGAGCGGCATCACAACTTGAACTTATAAAGGTCATGTCATGAAGGAAAAGTTGTCTTGAATATCTTCCTATCGAACTCATAGCGATGGTAACCACTATGCACGTCAAGCTTGAAATATACAACTGGTCCATGAAGTTGATCAAAGATATCATCAATATGCGGTAAGGATAATTATTCTTTATAATCACTTGGTTTAACTGGCGGCAGGCAATGCATAATTGTAAAGTATCATATTTCTTATTTACAGATAACACTGGTGCATCCACGAAGATACACTCGGTCTAATAAACTCCCTTTCAAGAAGTTCATGCAACTCTCTCAACTTCGGTTGGAGCCATTCTATAAGGTGCTCTAGAAATAGGCGAAGTTTCCTGGCAATATCTCAATGCAAAACTCTAACTCTCGGTCGGGAGGTAATGCATACTCAGTCGAAAAACATCCGGAATTCATTAATTACCAGAACTTTATGAAAAACTAGAACTTCTTATAATATAGAAGTAGGCATGCTAGTCTCAAGTACACAAGTGAGATAACAAGTACAACCTTGCGTTAAAAGTTTTCTAGCCAGTAAAGTAGAAATAACATGTATATTATTAATAACATGATCACTAATAAACACGGACTCCGGTATACCAGGCATGTCAGATGTAACTATCTTATTATGGAAATCTCATAATTACACTTATAAAAATTTCATATACAAAATGCACATATTTGTACAAGTATAACAATGCAACATTTCTTGTTATATTCCATTTTGGTCTCAAGTAAGCAAGTATACACATATATAGGGTACAAACGCCATGTAACATAGTATTTTAACTCTACTATGCAAGTATAACAAGTATGGAATAATCACGTTATTATCATACATATACACATTCATACAAGGTAAGGTGGTCTAATATTATTTAGCCAATTTCAAGGAATTTACGAAGTAGTTTTCGATATCCAAGTTCAAAAAAATTCAAGTATGTTATTAAACACACAATTAACCACTTATCAATGGTAGGCATGGAACATCACGATGTTAAGCATGAACAAAATCACGAACATTAACGTATAGCATAAGATTACTTACTAGTATATTCTTAATCATTATAAGTCAACCCGTATACGGTCGACAATCAAGCTAGTGAATGGTAGGCACAACACAATACCCAAAGCTAATACTTTCCCAATATATTAGGTTAACAATAAGGCAAGAACGAAATTTCAAAATCAGTAGGTAGAATATGTTTACCCACGAATACACTACTAATCCTTTCACATGAAAACACGTATAGGTTGGAAACAATTTCGAGCATGTGGCACGTGATTAACTCTTGGCTTATCACAAATTTTAACAGACCATGAATGAAAATCTTTCATTATTTGGGATAATCTCCTTAACTAAAATTTAATATCGGGAAGCAAGTACTCAAGTTTCCCCCAAGCAAGCAAGACATGAACACATGATCATGAACTACAATGGCTACAAGTCTTCATATAGCAATTATGAAATATTAATAAGTACTACGGGAGGCTAAGCCATTCCGCTCTCAAAACGCGTACAATGAATCTTGGTTGTGGTGAATCCCACGGCGATCACTCTTGGGACCGAAAAACTGAATTCTATGATTTCAAGTAGCGAAGCAAGGAAACAATGGATCTATAATAGCGTAACACCTACTCTTGGTATAACTGCGCCTTGAAAGTAAAACGGGAGAAAGGTAGTATTCCTTGACACGAACACTCTACTCACGAGAATCTAGATTACAATGAACTTAGGATTCTAAGTCCTATTCATTAACGAAGAATCTGCCAATAAGGCACGAAAGAGAACACTCAACGTCATGATTCACACAAGAACTAACCCAACTAGGCCATGGAACCTATCCTGGCCGATAGCTAACCTATAAACAAGCTCTGATACCAACTGTGGCGACCCGGCCCGGGCCCGAGGTGGAACCGAGGGTCGGACCGCCCAAATAGGAGGAAATCAAGTAGACAATTAACATGCAAGGACTTAATTTAATAAAACGATGTGACGCAACATTAGAGGCGTAGCACGCCTCGGCACCAAAAGGCCGGTATTTGTAAAACTTTTCAAACCTAATAACACAGTTAAGCAATTAAACCAAGTCATCGGCGACACTACATGCCGGAACCCAAGCTAACAGTTTATGGACAGGAATTAGATAAGAGCTAATAGGATGCTCAGCGGAAGACTTATACGTAGTGAACTATTAACAAGATAACCAAGCACGGCTTACACAATGCCGGCATCAAAAGGAATACAATTACTACAAGTGTTAAACTACAAGTAGCTAATAAAAGTAACAAGTTCAAGTTCTACACATATACCCAAGCATAGTCTAGTTGACTTGCTTTAACCCATCGTCCTTACAAAATATAAAACAAGAGGAAGAGGACATCTAAACCACCTCTTCAAATATCAACGGCGGACCAAAAAGGGCACAAAGCACGAACACAGCAAATCTCAACGGCGAGGACTGTCTTGCTAGGATCTAAAGCAGTAAAGGGGAAAGGGTAAGTCATAAAGACTTGTAAGCTATCAATCATGCATGTCATGGCAATATGCAACATACAAGGCAAGATATCGTCACATAAGCATAGAGGTCATATATCCAAGATGCACATTGTTTCACATAGGTGCGCATAATTAAATCACATAGGATAAGGATATATGGAGGCCGGGCCGCTACGTAGTTCACGCATACAAGCGTTATACGGAATGTGCGGGTATCGAATGTGTGTAAGTACATCGATCTTCGAGGAGATGCAGGGATAGACACACCAATGATGCTCTAATGGTTACAAAAGGGGCTACTTCCCCACCTGTGGCCCACGGTGAGGCGTGTGTGAACAAAGACAGTATGCCGGTGGACTCATGCAAATGCCAAGTAGTGTTTACTTAACAAATTATCAAGTAGTGAACGAGGTCGACAAGAGCGATCTCGTTCATGACAAGTAAATTATTCTCATCAATAATCAAGTAGGATTGAGTTCGACAAGAGCGAACTCAACATGTCAAATAGGCATTCTATTATATGACATTCAAAATCAAGCATGGTAATCAATCCAAGTTCAAGAGTCTAGAATTATTATTCTTAGTGAAAACGTGTTTAAAACGTCGCAGGGATTGATCGGTGAGCCGGTATTGTTCAATGGCTCGCTAAACTTGACTCCGTTGAGTCGTCTCTAACAATTCATCCAATAGAGTTTAAATGCTAAATGCATCCTAAACCCTTTTCTAAGTTCTCGTATATGATAGACTAGGTCATTAATCCTCTTAACAACCATAGTCAAGAATTATCAATAATTCAAATTCAAGGGGACCTTAGAATCATTATTTCAAAGGTTATTACAATGCAATGGTCCAAGAACATTAGTTATTCCTAGGAGGACATAGAACACCATTAATTCTAAGCATAGGACCCAATTCAATAGGATGAACAATTCATAGCATATGAAACCCTAGAAATCATAGTCTCTAAGAGTTGTCAAAATCCATTAGTCCAAGAACAATAGTTGTTCCTAAGGAGGCATAGAACACATTTAATTCTAGGCATAGGACTAAATTAACAAGGTGAACATATTATTCAAAATCTCAAAAGACCAAATCATCATCAATCATGGCATGGGCATGGTAGGAGCATGGGAATCATAAGAAGAGGGGGACATGGCATTTCTAGCATACAACCTAAGGGGGAATCAATAGCTTACCTTACACCCAAGAAAAAGATGGAATGAGCACAAACTATTCGGATGGAAACGTGCTCCTCGACGATAGCTTCACTTCGGTGGTCTCGGTTTGGCAATCGAAGGTCGGGAGCTCAATCTATGGTAGAAACACACACTAGTCTCACCTTTCTCTACACACACAAGGCTTGGCAAGAGAGAGAGGGAAATGATCTGAAATTTGGAGGTTTAATGTTTGATCAAAAAGAGTAAGCTTTTATATTTATGCATGAAGTGGGTGGAATTCCACTTGTCACAAGGAGAAGGGTGGCCAAATCCACTTGTCAAGAGGAGGGAGATTGAGGTTAGTCTTAATCTAACTTGATTAGGGTCTAATAGGGAGGTTTAAGAGAGGTTTAGAAAAGGTTTGGATAGGAGGTTTGAGTGTAAAAGTCGAACAACATCAAAACAGGGGAAAAATCCCGTAAACAGCTCTCAGAAGATGAGGCGGGCGCCTCACAAGAAGCCAGGCGGGCCCCTGGGAAGCTGAGGATGGAAGCTGGAATTGAAATGCTCCCAGAAGTTGAGGCGGGCGCCTCACTAAAGTCGAGGCGGGCGCCTGGAATGCTGCAGCTAAGTTCATGACCATTTTTTTGAAAAGTTACTGGACAGTCAATCTTGTAAAATCGACCATAAATCGTTCACAACTCCAAATGAGGTGATTTTTGATTTTTCTGAAACTAGACTCATTAAATTATATTTTAGAATTTTAAATTACTCCATTTGGACTTATATTGATCAATATATGGTTACTACAAGTTCAAGTACAGAAGTTGTTTTCCTGAAAACTGAATCCTGGCACAGCCGTAAGTCAAGACCTAATTGAGGTACTTAGACACCTTGGAAAATTACCAAATTTTACAGAGAGTATCCTAACATATGTAGGTAAAACATACTAAATTTTTAGAAAATTCTATTTAGTGTATTAGTACCAGAATTTTCCCGAAGTTTGCCCAAAAACATGACTGGTCTGTGAAGGAATAAATTGGTCATCTCATAACCAAATGCAACAAGTCTATGAACAATGATTGCAAGAATGATAAATACTAGTACACTTGGTCTAGAACTCAAATGAACTTCTCACAAGTTTAAAACACAAACAATACGAGCAACAAGGGAAATCGCTAAGGCCAAAACAAAGCAAGAAAGTTTATAAACTTCCAAACAAGCTCACTATGATCAAGATGAGTGTTATAAGTCATTTATGCAAGGTAATAGCACTCCAACAAGACTTGGTTAAGTGCTAACATGCTAAGGTGAACACCCAAAGCACAAACGGCAAGGTATGCAACACATAGAAGACATTCAAGCGACTATGAACATAACAACTCTAATGCAAGCATGACGTGAACAAAATGAAGTCTCTAACATGTTAAAGCATCGTTAAGCATGTTTTAAAGGTACTAAGGCTCTAGTAGGACTTAGTTAAGTACTAAGATGATACACGAAGCAGTTATAACAAAGCATGCAATGTGTAGAAGCATACAAGAAGCTACGATCATGGTTGACCTAATGCGAGCATGGTATGAACAATATGGACTCTAAAACATGTTAAGGAACATAATGAACATATTAATCAAGTACAGAAGGCATGTTACACAAGTAGGGTTTGGGTTCTCACAGTGTCGGCTGATCGGCAGAGCTGTACGCCTATACCTGTACGCCGTGAACTGAAGACTGAAGAGTCCCGACGTGAAGGGACTGACGGTCCCGATGGAGCGAGAGACTGAGACATAGACAATGAGACTTGAGAGAGAATTGAGAATGAGAGTGTGTGTGTGTGTGTGTGACTGACTTTATGAAGAACCCTAAGTGATGAGTCCCTAAGTACCCTAACTCCCTTATGGGCTACGTCCTTACCTTACTGTCTGCAAATGGGCTGGGCCACTTTGAATTTATTTTTGATTATGCGGGCTGCCCGCCCCGCGAAAGCCCGCGGCCCGTACGGGCAAAGCCCAAAAAGCCTGCATCCTAACGGGTAATGAATATGTCAGCCCAACCCGCCCCTAATAGGTGGCGGGGCGGGCATGCCCGTGGGCTTTTGCCTTTTTTGACAGCTCTAGAAGACATCAACCAAAAACTTGCAAAAATCCCAAAATCTGAAAAACATCATTTTCATTTACGAAGTTACTGGACAGTCAATCTTGTAAAATCGACCATAAATAGCTCACACCTCCAAATGAGGTGATTGTTGATTTTTATGAAACTAGAATCATTAAAATATATTTTAGCATTTTAAATTACTCAATTTGGACTCATATTCATCAAAATAAGGTTACAACAAAATCAAGTACAGAAGCTGATTTCCCGAAAACAGAATTCTGGCACAGCCGTAAGTCATGACTTAATTGAGGTACTTAGACACCTTAGAAAATTACCAAATTTTACAGGGAGTATCCTAACATATGTAGGTAAAAAAAACCCAAAGGAAATCTCAATCCCTTTAGTATAATGGTACCAGAAGTTTCCCGAAAATTTACCCAAAACAGGACTGAATCTGTGAAGTAATAAGTTGGTCATCTTATTTCCAAATGCAACAAGTCTATGAACAATGAGTGTGCAAGCATGAGAAATACTAGTAACTTGTTCTAGAACTCAAATGAACTTCTCTCAAGTTGAAAACACAAACAATACAAGCAACGAAGACAATCCCGAGAAACCCTAACACTCAAATGAAGCAACAATGCTTCTAAACTCTCAACCATGCATACTATGATCAATATTAATGTTGCAAGTCATATATGAAGGGTACTAAGACTCCAATGAGACTTAGTTAACTACAAAAATGCTAAGATGAATACTCGAAGCATTAACGACAAAGCATGCAACGTATAGTAGGCATTCAAACGACTATGATCATAACCAACCTAATGCAAGCATGATATGAAAAATATGAACTCTCTAACATGTTAAGGCATACGTTAAGCACGTTATAATGATGTTATACAAGCAATGAGTTTGGGTTCTCACAAATGTGGTGCTTAGCTTAATAAAACTGTTTTAGTTAAGATATTCTCTAAGACTGGTGATCTCACACACATGGAGAAATTAAGACTAGTAGCAGTTTTGAGTATAAGTCAGTTGGTTTATGTGATTAGTCTGCACATATGTGGTGAGCATCTGACTGAGACTACTTTGTTATGCCATGCTATTATGACTTGAGGTTGAATCCAAAAAGATTTTGTTGTATTTCTAGTTTAATTTTATCTGCTTTTGTATTTATTAGTTTTTGTATTTATCTGCATAGTCGAGTCACTCGTAAGTGTAACGCCCCGGAACTTTACGTGATCGTTTGGCCAATATGATAAGCCTTAACGTGGAAGACTTCTTATGCCTGGATAGGCTAAGGTAAGGCCGATACCCATGGGATGTTCGATTTACACTCGTTAGCGTGTTAGAGTCTTTATTGTGCGATTTAGCATTGTTGGGAACTCGACTCGGTAGAGTGTTATCTTCCTTAATTATTGTTTATGGCCTTTGAGATATCCAAGGTCTTCGTGTACTTGATTGAATAAATTTTATATCCTTATAATCATGTTTATAAAGTTTACATGTGGTCACGACGTTCAAAGTATAGTCGTCGTCATAAGTTTGATTTCGTAATTCGCGTATCATTAACGTATCGCCTTTGGTACTTTGGTCGCAATTAATTTTGGTTTTACCTTGGGTATGTGTTTGAGACACTTCATTATGCTTCTAACATGTTTTAAAACAAGTATGTATGATTGTTTGTTCGTTATTTCAATCGTTGGGTTGTCATGCGTAGTTTCGTTCGTTGTACGGTAGTTACAAACCGATTTCGGTACGCGGCTGAATTGTTTTGATCGAGGAACACCTGAGAAATTTTTTTTTGGTTTGGGGTTTTTAAGGCTTTTACTTAGGACATTTACAGAGTGGCAGGAGAAGAAATCACATCGTTTCGTCTAACGGTGTTCAAACTGGAGCCGTCGCAAGTTGGACGCGCGCAGCGCGCGTGGTACTGTAGCAGTACGAGTTGGCAGCTCATTTTCTTATTTTTGTTGTGAAATGTCCATCCTACCCCCAACTAATCGCCCTCCTTAACCCTTGGCCACCCAATTGAGGGCATTTTGGTCCCCTTTTAGATCTGATTTTCCCCTTCCCCTCCTCATTTTTGTGCATCTACCATTAGAGAATAGAGAGAGAAAGTGAGGTGTGTTCATGGAGGTTTTCTGGCGATTCCTGGAGTTCCGGCCAACCGATCGTCGAGTCGAGTACGCCATTTCGAAGCCCTCGACGAATGGATTCTTTCCATCCGGTTTGTTTTCGTTTCCTTTGTTGTTTGAGCCACGATTGAGGTACGTTACTAAATCCCCTTCTTTCTCTCTCTAGCCCATTTTGATGCTAGGATGATAGATATGTATTCCTCTTGATTTATTGTGTTGATACATGTCTAGATGACATGTTTATGATGGGTTTGGGTTAATGAACATGTGGGGATGGATTTTTTTGAGTTTGTTGGGTTCGTTGAAGTGATTGGATACGAAATTGTTAGTTGTCGGATTTAGAAACCCAGGTGAAGTAAAAATCCCAAAATTGTGCTTTGCCCTAGCTATGCGGTTCATTGCATTAACTCCTAAACTCACGGTGAGTCGGGTGGAAATAACGAACGAGGACGAAACTCAGGGATCGTGCCAGGAGGCAGCCCATAATAATTTGAGACATTTTGTCCCACGGTGTTAAACCATCCAAATAGCCGCTCTTCGTCGGCACGCATTTGTGCCAACTGTTGATTAGCCATTTGGGCTTCAAGGGCAACCTCTTCTAGCCTATTGGAGATCCCTTCGAGTGGGTCCTCCTCCTCCTCTTTGGGTTCCTCCCCATGAGGAACCCTCACTCTCGGCTGCTGCTGGTGCTCAAACAAAATGGCCCTAGTAATGGCCGGACCAGCCTTAAGCCTCTCCGCGTGTCTGGGCCATCTCACGCCTGCCCTCCTACACAACTCAGTGATCAAATGTGGGAACGCGAACCCTGCATTTGTGGAACCTCTAATAAGGGTCTTGATTTGGCCGTTGATCAGACGGCCAACATCAACAGACCCATCGGTCATAATGGTGTAGGTCAGGACAGCCTTAGCCCAAGTCACCGTATGCTGGTGACTGGAGGGCATGAGACGACCACAAATAAATTTGAACACGGGCTTGGCCGTGTTCAGAAGGAAGGACTCCTCCATGATGCGTGGACCATAGGGTGGATTACGGTTGTAAGTCCACTCAACACCAGGGAGGGCGATGGTCGCATTGACCACCTCAATAGGGACAGGGGCATGGAGGTGGAGGCTGTAGTCGTCGGCACCATCCGCAAAGTTGGATGTGCCGAAATAGTCGTTAATGCTTTGGGACGAAAAATCTACTATAATGTCCCTAACATTAACGGTGTCTAAAACACCCCCATTTACGCCAATGCGGCCATTGGCGTAGAACTCTTGAACAATAGGCACGACTGCCTTGTCCGGAGAGTCGGTCAATAATCCCCACCTACGGGCCGTAAAATTGGGACGGAGGCCAAATTCTTCAGCCTTAAATCCCCTCTCGGGAACCAAGGACTTGGAGAGTTTGGCCGCATATTTTGCAGAGGCCTCGTAGGAAACAAATCGGGTGTGGTCATAATTTGGTTCCTCCTCCTGAACAGGGCGAGAGGAAGAAGGTCCGGTATTTCTACGCTTTCGGAACATTTTGTTTTTGAGCAAAAATTAAAAACTAAATATTTAACAATTAAAAATAGATTTTCAAAATTTTAAATTATAATTATTTCCTAAAGCATGCAAAAATATATCTACGTTACAACTATCTAACACCCTAACATGCAAAAATTCGATGTTAAAATTAAAGAAGGGGGGTTAGAATTACTTGTTTGCAGCCTTAGAAATGGAGAGTAGCCGGAGTGTGAGCTTGGCGTCGGCAACAATGGAGTTTCCTTTTCCTTGCTTCAAGCTTCTTCAAGCTTCAATGATGTGAAATGGCGGGTGATGAAGAGGTGGAAGATGAAGATTGATGAAGGAGGGAGAAGATCTCTTGAGAGTAGAGTCGAAAAGTTGGGAGAATTGCAAAGATCACCGGATTCTTGGAGGAGAGAAGCTGATGTGCACTGCTTAAAGGAGAGGGAGACTTCTGGAATGATTCTGCTACTGAATGCCCGACACAGTTTATATAAAGGGACCTTGCGGTCGCAAGGTCTGCCACACCTTGCGACCGCAAGGTAGGCAGTTCATGCGTTTCAAATTCTGCTGTTTCCCCACGTACTGACTGTACCTCTTCACGAGATCTGCATTTACTAAGGACCTTGCGGTCGCAAGGTCTCCCACACCTTGCGTCCGCAAGGTGTCCTGAATTGCTCTTTTTGATTTCTTATTCAACAGTTTTACAGTTTAGCCCCTCCGTTAAGTTCCGTTACGTTTCATCACTTTCCTGTATGCAAAAACTTAACAAAAACTCTAAACTAAAATTATTAGCAACATATAAATACAACACTAAGATGCTTTTCTCCCCCAAACTTGAATTTTGGCATATTTAATTAAAAATTAAATGACTAAAAATACATTTAACGGAGAATAGCATATTTAATCTAACTACAAAAGCAATAAAAATCATAATAGTGGGTTGCCTCCCACTTAGCGCCTTTGTTTAACGTCTTTGGCTCGACCAAACTGCAAACCTAATCTTTGGGTGGGTCATTGTCAGCCAAACGAATTAATTCAATTGTCTATTCAACTGACATCGGTTCAAGATATGGTTTGAGTCGGTGTCCATTAACCTTAAAAATTTCATTATTCTTTGGATTTTGAATATCAACAACTCCATGGGGATAAATTCGTACGGTTATAAAGGGACCAGACCACTTGGATTTTAACTTTCCTGGGAATAGCCTAAGTCTACAATTGAAAAGTAACACTTTCAACCTTGGTCGAAACATCTTGTTGGCTAATCCCATGTCATGATATTTCTTGGTATTTTCTTTATATATTTTGGCATTCTCATATGAATTCAACCTGTGTTCTTCTAGTTCATTCAGTAGAAACAATCTTTTCTCTCCAGCCAAAGTTAAATCTAAATTTAATTCTTTAACAGCCCAATAAGTTTTATGCTCAATTTCAACTGGTAAATGGCATGCTTTGCCATATACCATTCTATATGGACTCATTCCTATTGGGATTTTGAAAGCAGTTCGGTATGCCCATAAAGCATCCTTAAGTTTAGATTCCCAATCTTTGTGATTAGGCCTAACAGTCTTTTCTAATATTGCTTTAATTTGTCTATTACTTACCTCTACTTGGCCGGATGTCTGAGGATGATAAGGTGTAGCTAACTTATGAGTTACACCATGTTTCTTAAGGACATTATTTAATAACTTATTGGTGAAATGAGTCCCTTGGTCACTTATTATGGCCTTACGTACTCCATATCTAGCAAACAAATCTTCTACAAATTTAACCACTGTTTTACCATCGTTTGTCGTAGTTGCTACAGCTTCAATCCATTTAGACACATAATCAACTGCTACCAAAATATACTCACAATTATTTGACACTAGAATAGGACCCATGAAATCAATACCCCAAACATCAAAGATTTCAACAACTAAATTAATATGCAAAGGCATTTCGTTTCTTTTTCCTATTCCACCTGTACTTTGACATTTATCACATGTTCTATAAAATAATTCATAGTGTCTAAAAATAGTAGGTCAATATAGACCAGATTGCAAAATTTTTCTAGCAGTTTTGTTTCCACTAAAATGTCCTCCACAAGAGTATCAATGGCAAAACTCCATAATACCTTGTTGGTCTTTTTCTGGAATACATCTCCTTATTAAAGAGTCTGAACATATTTTATATAAATGAGGTGCTTCCCAAAAATAATTTTTCGTTTCAGCAAAAAATTTCTTCTTTTCATAATGATCAAAATCAGGATTTATGATGTCAGACACATAATAATTAACAAAATCAGCATACCAAGGGTCTGAATATTTAACTGCTAATAGTTGTTCATCGGGAAAATCATCATTTATGGGAACTGGGTCATCAAGAAATTGACGTTCAAGCAAGGGTGAAAATTCTAATCTAGACAACTGATCAGCTACGACATTTTCAGTTCCTTTTTATCTTTGATTATAATGTCAAATTTTTGTAATAGTAGCATTCACCTAATTAATCTTGGCTTAGCAACTTTCTTACTTAATAAATATTTTAATGCAGAATGATCAGAAAATATTATCACCTTTGATCGTAACAGATATGATCTAAATTTTTCTAAAGCATACACAACTGCTAAAAACTCTTTTTCTGTTGTTGTGTAATTTAGTTGTGCATCATTTAGAGTTCTACTAGCATAATGGATCACATGAGGTTTTCTATCTACCCTTTGTCCTAACACGGCTCCAATTGCAAAATCTGATTTGTCACACATGATTTCAAAAGGAAGAGACCAATCTGGGCCGGATAAAATAGGAGCAGTAGTTAATTTTTTTTTAATAAATTAAATGCATCCAAACATTATTTATCAAAAAAAACTCTGTATCTTTTGCTAACAAGTTATATAGAGGCTTACAGATTTTGGAAAAGTCTTTTATGAATCTTCTATAAAAACCAGCATGCCCTAGAAAACTTCTAACACCTTTAACAGAAGTTGGAGGAGGTAGTTGTGAAATAACTTCAATTTTAACTTTATCAACTTCAATACCTTTATTAGACACAACATGCCCTAAGACAATTCCATGTTTAACCATGAAGTGACTTTTCTCCCAACTCAAAGTTAAATTTGTTTCAAAGCATCTTTTCAAAACTGATGTAAGGTTTTCTGTAACACCCCGCTCCTTCGTTAGCCCGGTTTGCGTGCTATACTTGCACTTCTTCCTTTGTTGACTGTATGTTTGGTTTGCGATAGGGTCTAGATGTGTATGAGAGACCACATTAAGACCAAAACACTATTAAGAGATGTCATATAGTTGTTGACTTGCTAAAGTCACAAGTCGTGACTCGACGATAGTCGGAATGCGACGCGATTGAGAGTTTACTTGCATTTTGTGTTCGTGACCTCGGTTTGGTCCTAGACCCTTATGAGATGGCTTATTAACATGTTTATATGTATTAGACTTCAAGTTGGAGGTGTTCCTTAAGTCTATCGATGATTTGGAAGCTTTGGAGATAGTGCTCGTCTCTATCGCGTAGTTCGGGAATCGAGTCGCGTAATCGTCTCTCCTTTGGGACTCTTATTTCCCTAGTTGTTGTTCAACTTCCTAGAAGTATTTAATCTTCTTCATTAGCCCTTAGACTTGCCTTAAAAGTCCCCTTTCATTGCTCGTTCAATTGCTAGTTCATTCGTCGTTCCGGTTGCACGTTGTTGCACCTCTTCCCGGTTTCGCTCCGAGTTGTTTCGAGAGTTGTTCGGGTGTGTTTCCGACTTGTTTTGAGTTGGGTTAGACCTTAGAATGGTTGCCCATGAGTTTGGGACCATTTAGGACATGTTTAGACCAAGTTCAAGGGCTGGACCATACGCTCGCATCGAATTCTGATCACCAGCTCGCGGGACAATGCTGAGAGCATTGAAAAATGAACTTAAGCTTGCAGAAGTTCAGGCGCCCGCCTGGCTATGTGTGAGGCGCCCGCCTCAACATCTGGTTGTACCTACGGAATTTTCCCCCTGTTTTGCTGTTTTACGACTTTTACACCTAAACCCCTATTCAAAACCTTTTCTAAACCCCACCTAAACCTCCCTAACCCTCCTTACTTATACCTTAACATTATTAACATGTTTTAAGGGTGGATTAGTGAGTGATTGAGTGGATTAAACAAGCCCAAAATCAGATTTTTATCAACCACAATGTGGTGACACTTGTCCCACTCAGTTTTTAACCCTTTTTAAGCCACAATCTGAGAGTTTGACTCTCATTTCTCACCCCTCCTCTCCAAAAACAGGAATGGCTTCTCTCCTAGTTCCTCCATGAGTTCTTGAGGGTCCTTCTTGACCTTCCATGGTTCCTCTTCTTCATTGCTCAAGCCCTAGCCATAGAATCGAAGAGCTCGACGAGTGGATTACTTCCAACCGATTACTTTCTCGCTTTTCTTTCTTGATTGGGGTTTGAAGGTAAGTTACTTCCTTTTGATTTTGGTTCATTGGCCCTAAGGAAAACAACCTATATGCTATTTGTGGGCAATGAACACTTGATATGCTTTGTATGCCCAATTTGGGGATTTTTAGAAGTATAAACTTTTAGGAGCATTTGTAGAATGACTTCTATGATTGTTGAAGTATATTGTTACTCTTCATCTTGAGTTTCTAGGATTGTGAGCATGCTAGAAATCATGTTTACATTTCATTTGGGTTTATTATGAAAAGTATGCCTAAGTTTGGGGCTTTGGATATGGGAACTCACTAGATAACATGAGTAGGATCACTTAATTGAAATTATGTGATTATGAAATGGGTTATGATTTATGTTGGGTTTGTTGTGAATTTTAGGGCTTGAGGATTAAGCCCGAATTATTGGAGAAATTGTTGTTAATTGAAGTGGGTGTAAATGTTGAAATTGATGAAGTGTGTAAATAATGAAACTTAGTATTTAGACTCAACGGAGTCTTAATAAGTTCAATAATGTGTTAATAAACTTGAGTGGAAGTCCTACGACATTTGGATTTCGTTTGACTATGATTATGTTATGTTCTTGGATTTTTAGGCTTGGGAAACAAGCCCGAATTATTTTTGGGAGAATTGTTATAAATTTGATTGATGTGTTAATTTTGGGATTTATGAAATGTGTATTTAATGAAATGCGATATTAAGACTCAATGGAGTCATTTTAGGTTCAATAAGATGTTAGTGAGCCTTAGGTTGAAATCCTACGATGTTCGGGTATGGTTGGTTTTGATTGTGAGTACCCGAGCATCTTGAATTGTGTCCCATTTGTGACACCCTATATATATAGAGGCTTATGGATTTATTTAGAGCGTGCTCGTTAGGGCACTCCGAGCGTTAGAGACCAACCTATGATCTCATTACTTTAAGAAATGATTATTTGAATGAGTTCTCTTTAGGGAATTTGGTCGTGTGCACACGAAAGCACTTCATGAGGATATGACTACGGCTTAGTTTTAGTACCCTTGAGATTGATTTTGAGGATGTCTTATATACGACGTTTGGACTATGGTTGAGTCCGTTATGCTTTTATGAATAGACTAATCATTAAGTCTTGATTTATGGTTGCTCTTAGACTAAATAATAGACTTGGTTTAATCCCGAGTAGAGGGCTATAGTAGACCTCATATTGTGATTTCTTGAGCTTATATGCTACGTTTGATTGAGTTGTGACTTGAGGGTTATGAATACCTCAATATGTGGTTCTTGACTAAACTAATAAGTTAGTTGGATTTGTTAAGTATGTGCAAATATGTGCATTGTTAAATTGTGTGTAGAGCTTTATGACCTACTTGATTTGATAAGTCCGCTCTTGACGGTCTTGGTTCTTATTTGAGCATGCGAGTAAATCTACTACTTGTGCATTGCATGTAAGTCCAAATGGCATTATTTGGGTTGGTTTTTCTCGTCAGTAGGACGATACACGCCTATACGAATCGTAGGTTCGTATTCGCTATGGATCGCCGCACTGGACCTCACACACCCTCCACCGCGGCCCTGGGGAAGTTAGCCCATCTTCGAACCAATAATAGAGCGAATGGATTAAAAAGCGAC
>JABEVN020003504.1:0-17959 GCA_013146195.2 Codonopsis lanceolata | reverse complement strand
CAACAGCAACAACAGCAACAACAGCAACAACTTAGCAACCAACTTAGCAGAAGCAGCAACTTAACTTAGTTTGGCTTAGCTTAACAACAACCAGCAGCTTAGCAACTTAAATGTAGCGTGGCAACCCCAATGTAGTGGCGTGACAATATAACAATGTAACTTAGCGTGCGTGGCTTAATAGCAACAGCAAGCAACTTAACGTGGCAACAGCAGCAGCAGCAATTTAGCGTAATGGTCCGTAGCTTAGCGTAGCGTAGCAACTTGCCCAACTGCGTGGCGTAACAGCAACAGCAGCTTGCGTTAACCCAGCCAACTTAACAACAGCAACCCGGCGAGCCACGGCAGCAACGTGGCTTAGCGAAGCTTAAGCAGCTTAAGCGTGGCGTGGCAACTAGCGTAGCGTGGCAGGCAACAGCAACAGCAGCAGCAGCAAAGCAGCAACTTAGCGTGGCGTAACATAAGTTAACTTGGCAAGCAACGTAGCGTAAGCACTTGGCTTAAGCGTGTGTAACGGCATGACAAGCAGCAACAGCAGCAGCAGCAGCAACAGCAACAGGCAAGCAACAGCAGCAGTGGCAACTTGGCAAAGCGGATTAAAACTTGGTTTAACAGCAACGGCAGATTAACTTAACTTAAGCGTGGCGTAACCCAGCAGCGTGGCGTGGCAACGCGTGGCTAGCGTAACGTCGCGTAACTTGGCAACTGGCAGCAACAACCCTTAACAGCAGCAACAGCAGCAGCAATTTAGCGTAATGGTCCATAGCTTAAATTGCGTAACTTAACTTAACTTAAAGCGTAACTAAATATTTGTAAAGCTTGGTAAAGGTCATTTTATTAATAATAAACTATTGAAAGTTTTATTTTTTTTACTAAAATTGACTTTCAAACGAGTTTCTTTGCGTAACGAAGGGACTAATTAATAATTTGTATACAAAATTATCGCCGAACAAAAATTAAATTAGCAATTAATAATTTAGGTACAAAATAAATTATTATTAACGTGTTTCATAGACAAAATAAATTGAATTACCATCAAAATATAAATAATAATTAAAAAAAACCCTAGGTATAAATATATATAAATTACTGATCTTACAACCCTAAAATTACTCGTCTAAACAAACTCAGCCTTGCCCCCCCCTCTCTCTCTCAAAATTCCTTCGATCTGAATCTCTTCATCGCCGCCTCCCTCCCGCCGATCTGAATCTCTTTATCGCCGCCTCCTTCCCACAACTTGCACGCGCGCCACCCTCGCCATCCGACAGACACCCACTCTAGCGGGTCTGCTCTCTCACTCACTCTCTCCCTCGTCTTCTACGGCCGCCATCTGCTGCGCCACGCCACTACTACAAATCGGGTGAGCTCCCTTGCCTTTTTGTAATTATTTTGTGATTTTATGTATTGGTTTGCTATTTAATCGATTAACTACATTTGCTATCCTCCATCTCCACCCACAATCGCCTTGGATCCGGTAGCGTCGTACTGTTCAGGCTAAGAAACCCCATCTCGTCGTCCTCCCCACGTCAGCAAGCCTCCAAGCCTTTGTTCTTCAATCGTCGGGTTTAACTATTTCTCGCGAGTACTGTATCTATGATCATCCGCGTTTCCTATCCACATCTCTTTCTCTTCTTTGGGCTTCTTAAAATAGTGTTCATTTGAGCCTACATCACCGCCTTCTTAGACCCAGTGTGCCAGGGGTTGGGGAGTGTAATTGAATGGGAAATTTACTTGCAACCAAGTTCTCTTGGTCAGTTAATGGTTTAAGATGCATTTAGGTGCATATTAGTGCCCTCTGAGCTTGGCGATTAAATGTGTTAGGCTATGAACTTTGTTTTGTTTGAACATGTTTGATGGTTAGAAATACTTAATTGCAACTTGGATTCGGTAAGTAATATTGATTCCAATGAATCCCATCATGAAAATTGAATCTCTGTTTGGCAAAATAAATATTGCCTTATCCTGCAAAAGAGAAACTTGTCTATTTTGTGTGGTAATCAATATTCATGGATACAAAACAGAAATACTCCATTGATTTGTTTACACTTTAGAGTACCTTCTGGTGAACTTTGTCTATTAGAACAGTGTTGTAATGGTTTAAATAAAACCTAACGAGGAAAACTCTCTTTCTTTCTCTTCCCCACCCACTTAATGCGGTGATTGCTTGTAGTTATTATCGATTTTATTTATGAAGTAAAAATATTTGAGACTCAAGCGTATCTTATATAGTTACTTTCGAGAAAGATAAAGTTCACTAGCTTGGTTCAATTATTAGGGGTACTGTTGTCATTTTATCAATCCATATGCACAACTAAACCAAGTACAAAGAGTAACCTTGATTTAGGATTTTATTAATAGCCAAGGGTAATTTTGTCCTTTTCCTCTTCAGCATGCATGAGCAACAATTTTGTCTCCGATTTTAAAGTATTGTTCAAGTTTTGTCAAATTGATTGCATTTTATCTATTACTATTATGTATATTCATATTTCAACCATCCAAGATCTAAGCATTGGTAACATCAATGCACTTGTTTATGTCTAAACATAGAGATCCACAATCTGACAATTCGACTAATTATGTAACGGTGAGATTAAAATTTCAAGTAATATAAAGCGGTCTTGAAAGTACCTTGTATACACCAAAACACTAAAACCTAAACCTAACCCCCCCCCCTGACCCACCGCCTCCACTGACCAACCTGACCCAAAACCTAACCCTTAAACCTAAACCATAACACTAACCCTAAATCTAAACCATAACACTAAAACATAACCCCAACCCCACCCCCAACCCCAACCCAAAAATCTAAACCCAAAACCTAACCCTTAAACCTAAACCCTAAACCTAAACCATAACACTAACCTTAAACCTAAACCATAACACTAACCCTAAACCTAAACCATAAAACTAAAACATAACCCCACCCCCCCCCGACCCCACCCCACCCCCACCCCAACCCCAGAAAACCTAAAACCTAAACCTAAACCTAAACCATAACACTAACAAACCTAAACCATCTAAAACCATAACACCCCCCCCCCACCCCACCCAACCACCTCCACCCCAACCCCAACCCAAAACCTAAACCCAAAACATAACCATGGTTTTAGTTTAATCGACTTTGAAAGAAAAGAAGATAACTATATGTACGTTGGGGGGTGTTAGTGTAAATTTAATGTATTAATGCTTAAACATCAATTTATGTATGTTTGTTAGCTGGGTAGCCATGTTGATGCTATGAAATCCATGGTTGTAGTTTAATTGATTTGAAACAAAAAATAATAATTGTATGTACATTGAGGGGTGTTAGTGTAAATTTAGTGTATTAATGCTTAAATATCGATTTATGTACGTTTGTTAGTTGGGTAGCCATGTTGATGCTATGAAATCCATGGTTGTAGTTTAATTGACTTTGAAACCAAAAAAGATAATTGTATGTGTGCGTTGAGGGGTGTTAGTGTAAATGGTAAGAATCAAAGGTGTTAGTATAAATTTAGTGTATTAATGCTTAAACATCGGTTTTATATAGCGTTTGTTAGTTGGGTAGCCATGTTGATGCTATGAAATCCATGGTTTTAGTTTATTTGACTTTGAAACCAAAGAACATAACTGTATGTACGTTTAGGGGGAGTGTTAGTGTAAATAGTAAGAAATAAACGGGTGTTAGTGTAAATTTAGTGTATTAATGTTTAAACATCGATTTATGTATGTTTATTAGATGGGTAGCCATGTTGATGCTATGAAATCCATGGTTGTAGTTTAATTGACTTTGAAATCGAACAACATAACTGTATGTACGTTTAGGGGGTGTTAGTGTAAATAGTAAGAAATAAACGGGTGTTAGTGTAAATTTAGTGTATTAATGTTTAAACATCGATTTATGTATGCGTTTGTTAGATGGGTAGCCATGTTGATGCTATGAAATCCATGGTTGTAGTTTAATTGACTTTGAAACCGAACAACATAAGCGTATGCGTTTAGGGGTGTTAGTGTAAATACTAAGAAATAAACGGGTGTTAGTGTAAATTTAGTGTATTAATGTTTAAACATCGATTTATGTACATTTGTTAGCTGGGTAGCCATGTTGATGCTATGAAATCAATGGTTGTAGTTTAATTGACTTTGAAACCGAATAACATAACTGTATGTACGTTTAGGGGGTGTTAGTGTAAATAGTAAGAAATAAACTGGTGTTAGTGTAAATTTAGTGTATTAATGTTTAAACATCGATTTATGTACGTTTGTTAGCTGGGTAGCCATGTTGATGCTATGAAATCCATGGTTGTAGTTTAATTGACTTTGAAACCAAAAAAGATAACTGTATGTACGTTTAGGGGGTGTTAGTGTAAATGGTAAGAAACAAATAGGGTGCTAGTGTAAATTTAGTGTATTAATGTTTAAACATCGATTTATGTACGCTTGCTAGCTGGGTAGCCATGCTGATGCTATGAAATCCATGGTTGTAGTTTAATTGACTTTGAAACCGAACAACATAATTGTATGTACGTTGGGGGATTTTGAAACCGAATGTGCTTACTTTCAAGCAACATTCATTCCATTTCTTCTCTTTCAATTCCTATGGTTTAATACTCATATTGGGGGTGGGGGAAATAGGTTTGGACCCTTTTTGTTATTATTATTAACTAATTGATTTTGGATAACTTGTACATGTTTAGGTCCATCCAGCAAAAAAAAGCAAAGAAATGATGATTATGTCATAAATGTATTCCTATGGTAAGCTTCTAAAGCTTCTTGTTTGATCATATGAAAACAATGACTTACTTTTTCTTGTTGATTTTTAATCAAAATAATAATTTTACTTGGACAGGTTTTCAAGCTTATTGCCATGAAGATGAAGTTTTTCTTGATCCTCATGTCGTAGGATTTTTTAAATTTTATTTTTAGGTTTTTTTATTAGATATGGTTTACATGGATTGGTACACGTTTAAATTTACAAGTTAACTCTAGAAATAAGTTTTTGGTATTAATTGTTATACATAATTTACATGGATTGTTGTAATAACATTTACAGTTTGATGTTTTTAAATTGGTTTTATATTATTGTTTATTTTGTATCTTTAGTTTTGTATTAATTGTTATATTATCAGGTACAAAAATTTATAATAATAGTATTTTTGGGTTTTCTTTTTAAATTTTTTTAAATTATTAGCGACGGAATTTTCCGTCATTTTCCGTCGCTGAAATTCAAATGTAATTAAATTTTAAACGCCTTTAGCGATAGAATTTTCCGTCGCTGAAATTCAATTTTAATTAATTTTTAACCGACTTTAGCGACGGAATTTTCCGTCGTTGCAATTCAATTTTAATTAATTTTTAAAAGCCTTTAGCGACGGAATTTTCCATCGCTGAAATTCAATTTTAATTAATTTTTAAAAGCCTTTAGCGACGAAAATTTTCGTCGTTGAAATACAAATTTAATTAATTTTAAAAAAACCTTTAGCGACAGAAATTTCCGTCGCTGAAATTCAATTTTAATTAATTTTTAAAAGCCTTTAGGGACGGAAAATTCCGTCGCTGAAATTCAATTTAAATTAATTTAAAAAAACCTTTAGCGACGGAAAATTCCGTCACTGAAAATCAACCTTTAGCGACGGAAAATTCCGTCGCTGAAAATCAAACTTCAGCGACGGACCACCGACGAAAAATTCCGTCGCTGGGGAGCCATTAGCGACATAATTTTGCCTTTAGCGACGGAAAATTCCGTCACTAAAGGTCATTTTTCTAGTAGTGACTTAACTTAACATAATGTAACTTAACTTAACTTAACTTAACCTAACTTAACTTAACTTAACTTAACTTAACTTAACTTAACTTAACTTAACTTAACTTAACAGCAACTTAACTTAAGCAACTTAAACTTAACGTAACGTAACTTAACGTAACTTAACTTAACTTAACGTAACTTAATGTAACGTAACGTTAACTTAAATTGAAATTAAATTAAAATAATATTTGAAATGTTAATTTAATAATATAATATCAATAATTGAAATGATTAGCATCAATATAATTACAAAAATTAAAACATTCACATTACAACTTAACTTAACGTAACTTAACCTAACTTAACTTAACTTAACGTAACGTAACTTAACGTAAAGTAATGTAAAGAATGTATCGTAACTTAACGTAACGTAACGTAACTTAATGTAACTTAACATAACGTAACTTAACTTAACTTAACTTAACTTAACTTAAGCAAACTTAACTTAACTTAGCAACTTAACTTAACTTAAGCAACGAACAGCTTAACTTAACTTAACATAACTTAACAGCTTAATGTAACGTAACAACTTAGCTAACGTGTAACTTAACTTAAGCGTTAACATAACTTAAAAGCGTAACGTGAATCTCAAATTAACTTAAATTAACTTAACTTAAGCTTAACGTAACATAACTTAACTTAGCTTAACGAAGCTTAACGTAACATAACTTAGCTTAACATAACTTAAGCTTAACTTAACTTAACGTAACGCAACGTAGCGTGGCAACTTAACTTAACTTCACTTAACTTACCTTATCTTAAGCGTTAACTTAACTTAACTTAACTTAACTTAACTTAACTTAACTTAACGTAACTTAACTTAACTTAACGTAGCGTAACTTAACTTAACTTAACGTAACTTAACTTAACTTAACCAACTTAACTTAACTTAACTTAACTTAACGTAATGTGACAGCAACTTAAATTAACGTAACCTAACTCAACTTAACAGCAACTTAACGTGGCAACTTAAGCTTAACTTAACGTAACGTAACTTAAGCTTAACTTAACGTAACGTAACTTCAATTAGCTTAACGTGGCAACAGCAACAATAACTTAAGCTTAACAGCAACGCGTAACGTAACTTAACGTGGCAACTTAACGCGTGGCAACTTAACTTAAGCGTAAGCAACTTAGCAGCTTAACTTAAGCAACTTAACTTAGCGTTAACGCGTAACTTAACTTAACTTAACGTAGCGTAAAGCTTAATGTAACTTAACTTAACGTAACTTAACTTAACTTAACTTAACATAACGTAACTTAACTTAACGTAATTTAACTTAACTTAACTTAACGTAACATAACGTTAACTTAATTGAAATTAAATTAAAATAATATTTGAAATGTTAATTTAATAATATAATATCAATAATTGAAATGATTAGCATCAATATAATTACAAAAATTAAAGCATTCACATTACAACTTAACTTAACGTAACTTAACGTAACGTAATGTAATGAACGTATCGTAACTTAACGTACAGTAACGTAACTTAACGTAACGTAACTTAACTTAACTTAACTTAACTTAGCTTAACTTAATTTAACTTAACTTAACTTAACTTAACTTAAACGTAACGTAACTTAACTTAATTTAATGTAGCGTAACTTAACTTAACTTAACTTAACATAACTTAACTTAACACAACTTAACTTAACTTAATTTAATTTAACGTAACTTAACTTAACTTAACTTAACTTAACTTAACTTAACTTAACTTAACTTAACTTAACTTAACTTAACTTAACGTAACTTAACTTTACTTAACTTAGCTTAACGTAACATAACATAACTTAACTTAACTTAACTTAATTCACTTAACGTAACTTAATTTAACTTAACTTAACTTAACCTAACTTAACGTAACTTAACTTAACTTAATGTAACTCAACTTAACTTAACTTAACTTAACTTAATTTAACTGAACTTAACTTAACGTCACTTAACTTAAGTTAACTTAACATAACTTAACTTAACTTAACTTAACTTAATTTATGTAAGACCCCGAACCTTGGTGTATTTGACCTTCTCGTGTTGCATGCTTTGTTGTTAATGCGTTGAGTGTTCGTCTTAGCATGTTAGCACTTAACTGGGTCTCATTGGAGTCTTAGTACCTTGCATATATGACTTATAATGTTCATCTTGATCATAGTATGCTTGGTTGAAAGTTTAGAAGCTTTGTTGCTTCGTTTGAGTCTTAGGGTTTCTCGTGTTTGCCTTCGTTGCTTGTATGGTTTGTGCTTTCAACTTGCGAGAAGTTCATTTAAGTTCTAGACCAAGTGTACTAGTATTTCTCATGCTTGCACAATCAATGTTCATAGATTTGTTGCATTTGGAAATAAGATGACTAACATATCACTTCACAGATTCAGTCCTGTTTTTGGGCGAACTTCGGGAAAATTCTGGTACCAATCTACTAAAGAGAATTTTCTAAACATTTAGTATGTTTTACCTACATATGTTAGGATACTCCCTGTAAAATATGGTATTTTTCCAAGGTGTATAAGTACCTCATTTAGGTCTTGACTTAGGGCTGTGCCAGAATTCTGTTTTCAGGAAATCAGCTTCTGTACTTGAACTTGTAGTAGCCATATTTTGATGAATATAAGTCCAAATTGAGTAATTTAAAAGGCTAAACTATAGTTTAAAGAGTCTAGTTTCATAAAAATCAATAATAACCTCATTTGGAGGTGTGAGCTATTTATGGTCGATTTTACAAGATTGGTCTGTTTTCAGATTTGTTACTTTTCTTGGTTTTTTGGCTATTGACCCTAGTGCCCTTGCCCCTTGGCCGTCTTAAGTGACTTGAGACCTCTTTGTTGACTCTTCTACAACCCTTCTAAGCCTTTGGATCAATCCTTATCAAAGGCTAGCATCCCATAGCCAATAGAAAGCCAAATAACCCCCTTCACATGGATTAGGGTCTTGTTGGTAAGTATAAAAGAAACTTTCAGCCTATTCAGCCATTATTGATCAACAAAGCTTCAGAGATTCAGAGCTTAGACTCCATTTTCGTCCATGGAGGAAACCCTAGCTTGAGAGACCATTTCCCGAGTTCCGGTGGTCCGATCGGCGATCCGAGACCGCCAAATCGAAGCCCTTGATCTTCTCTACAACAATCCTTGCTTTGATCATCCATTCATCCATTAATCTTAGGACTAAGGTACGTTGACAATTCCTTGAGATTTTCATGTTCAATAAAATAGCATGACCCCTTCATTATAGTTGTTCTATTAATGATTGTGAACACATTTTGTGAAGAGAAATCCTCCAATTCAACCTTTTAAACATGTGTAGGATTTTATGAATTCTCTATGAAGTTGTGATTTTGACATTTTGTAAAGCCTGAATGTTGTTTATAATGAGCTTAGGAATAACTCTTGTGAAGGAATATGTTTCAATTCAAGGTTTAACAAAATCACCGAAACTAGGGTTTGAAACTCGGGATTGTGTTTAAGGCTAGTTTAAAATCATGAACGGCCTAGTTATCGAGTTCTAAATGAAAGGAGAACTTAGGAAAGGCCAATGTGATGCATAGAGTATCAATGCTCAACTTGGTTGAATTTTAGTAAAACTCACCGGAGTTGAAATTAGGGAGTTATTGAACAATACCGACTCCACATTCAATCCCTACGACGTTTGTAGTGCGTTAGACTAATATATTAGCCTACGTGACTTTGGGATGGATTGAAGGGCATGTTTGATATGAGTGATTATAAGACTCAATCGAGTTCTTATGTGGTTTATGTGATTGTGTGAAGCAAATGCACAATTGAGAGCATGTTGTAGAATGATGTATCTACTTGACAAGTTGAATTCGCTCTTGTCGAATTCCTACTTGATTCTTTAATGAGTAAAAACACCTACTTGTTGAAATAATGAATTTGAGGACTATTCTATAAGATGATTTGGATTGGGGCTATCTTTAGTACTCTATACATGGAGTCTACTTGTATAAGTCGCTAGGATGACCATGTTGTTATCTAAGACTCACCTATGGTTTGACCTTACAGGATATTACCGCTCTAGTGTTGCTTAAGTCTTTGACTACCATCGACTTTTGTGTTATTGAATGAGTTACTACTCTAGGAAGAGTTTAGTAAATGGCTTCATGATCCGAGACTAACGGAGTAGTCTTGGATAGTACTTAATGGACTGATGGTTAAGTTGTGACTCGTTGAATTTCATAGGTGAATATGGAATCGTGTATATTTTATATTATGACTAAATGCATGATTTCCTACCTTGTCAAGAATTGATCCTTCTATGTGTTTCTATGATATGACTTATGAGCATATTGAATGTATTTGCCTTCGTGCGATCTGTTCTCGCTTAATGAATTGTGGTGAACTTGGATTCTACTATTAAGTGGAATTATGAATCAAAATTGAACTAAGCTTGATTTCACAATAATCAACTTGGGCTTCCCTTATATAATTGACTTGGGACTTGAACTAAGATTCCTAAATGGAATGAGAACCTTGCTATGCCTCAAACGAGAACATAGAAAAGAGTCTTGGGACACATATAGTGTTCAAATTCTATTTGGTTGGAATTGTAGTAAAGACTCAACGAGTCGAGTTAAGGAACAATTGAACCTTACGAGGATCGTGGTGAGATCCTATGATAATTATATTCCATTTGACTAGATTACTAGCTTTTGGGACTTGAATTGAATAGAGTGAACAAACTTGGCACTTATGATTTAGAGACTCAAATGAGTTCCTATTGTGGTTTTGTGATTTATGTAACAATGTGCATAATCGTATGAGTTTAGTAGGTCATTATATCTACTTGAGAATTAGCAAGTAAACATCTACTTGTGCATTGCATATAAGTCCAGCTGGCATTACTTGAGTTTTCATGATGATGGTGGGACGATGCATTGCCTTCACGAATTATGGGATTCGTGATTGTAATGTATCGCCGCATCGATTCGGGTTTCACACACACCTCCACCGCTAGCTACTGGGAAGTAGCCCTTTGTCGTAACCAATTGAGCACATTGGCTAGTGCTATTTTCCCAGTAGAGAACTCGCACCGAGAAGAGAGTTTCTTGGTACTTTGATACCCGAACACGTATCACCGCACGATATGATTAACGGTTGTGATTGCGGGAGCAATACGACGAAAGTGATTTGGTATCTTCTCTATCCTTTATGTGGCTTACTATGGGCACTTATGTGATAACAAAGTGTTAGTTGAACATGAGATCTTATTGACCATGTTTGTATTGGCTGATGATAAATGAGAGATTTGATATGTATATATAGAGATATGCATACTTGTATTTGAGATATATATGAAAGACTTGATGTGTATATATATAGATATGCACACTTATGCATGATGATTTTATGGGAGATTTGATATGTATATTTAGAGATATACATCGATATAGGTGTATATATACAAACATGCACCTTTACACGTGGTAACATTGTGAATAGCTTGATTTGTATATATTATGATATGTATACTTGCATATGATGTTTTGTGGGAACTACCTTCTAATTCATTTGATTTGTGTGTGAACAGGAATTACACCTGGTTCATTTGGACGGTTTAGTAAGTAAGAAGGAGTGGATATCTTGTGGAGTATCGAAACGATACGACGCCTCTTCAAGTTTTTCTATCATATATAAAATGACACCACGTTATGTTTATGTTACATAATTATATGTTGCATATATATTGTAGTAGCGCATCGGGTCATTATGACTCATCTCGCACTTGTTTTAGTTGCGATAGTGATAATAGCCGCACGAGGTCGAGTAGATCGTGGTATGCAGGCGGTGGTCGATAGATCGAGGTTAGATCGTGTGTTCGTGTTTTTCTTTAATTTTCCCGAGTAGCCTTGTGGAGTCTTGTTCCTTTTAGCATTGTCATTGATTTCATGTACTTTGCTATTCTTGTGAGATCGACATTTTGTAAAGTTATTTAGACTTTACAATCGGGTAGAAATACTTGGGTATTTGTATTGGTTATTTCTTGGGACGACGTTGTTGTACGAGTTTTTTTTTCCTTCCTTTGAGAGAGATAATGTCTCTCTTGGTTTCATTGTCGTTGGTTTCGAGCTTCATAGCTTGGGATTTCTTTCTTATATTGCTTCCGTTGTTTCGATTTTTGAAATACCGTATTTTAGTCGTGTAATGTTCATGTTTAGAGCGAGTTTGCTCGACTATTTTGACTAGCACTCTTGTTTAACAAGTGCTTGTCGTCTTCTTAAGTTAGTTCCATCTATACGACCTTGGGATTTCGTGTTGAAATCCTGTCGGGTCGTTACAACTTAACGTAACGCAACTTAACCTTAAGCAACTTAAGCTAACTTAACTTAACTCTTCGTAACACAGCCTTAACTTAACTAACGCACAACTTAACTTAACGTGTAACGCGTAACCCAACTTAACTTAACTTCAGCAACTAAACCCAACAACATAACCTAACTTAACTCTAACTTAAATGAACTTAACTTCAACGTAACGCAACTTAACTTAATCCAATTTTAACTTAACTTAACTAAACTTAACTTAACGTAACTTAACTTAACCTAAGCTTAACTTAACTTAACTTAACGAACTTAACTAACGTAACTTTAACTTAACGCACGTAACTTCTTAACTTAACTTAATTTAACTTAACTTAACTTCTTAACATAACTTAACGTAATCTTAACGTAACTTAACTTTAACGTAATCTCAACTTAACTTCTCCTTAACCCAATCTTAACGTAACTTAACTTAACTTAATCCTTAACTTAACTTAACGACTTCAACTTAACGTAACTTAACTTAACCTAATTCAACTTAACTTAACTTAACTTAACTTAACGTAACTTAACTTAACGTAACTTAACCTAACTTAACTTAACTTAACTTAACTTTACTTTACTTAACGTAACGTAACTTAACTTAGCTTAACGTCACATAACTTAACTTAACTTAACGTAATGTAACTTAGCTTAACTTAACTTAACGTAACGTAACGTAACTTAAGTTAACGTAACTTAACTTAATTTAACTTAACGTAACTTAACTTAACGTAACTTAACCTAACTTAACATAATTTAACTTAATGTAACTTAACTTAACTTAACGTTGCGTAACTTAACTTAACTTAATGTAACGTAATTTAACTTAACTTAACTTAACTTAATGTAACTTAACGTAACTTAACGTAGCGTAACTTAACTTAACTTAACATAATGTAACTTAACTTAACTTAACTTAACATAATGTAACTTAACTTAACTTAATTTAACTTAACGTAACTTAACTTAACTTAACTTAACTTAACTTAACTTAACTTAATTTAACTTAACTTAACTTAACGTAACTTAACTCAACGTAAGTTAACGTAACGTAACGTTAACTTAAATTGAAATTAAATTAAAATAATATTTGAAATGTTAATTTTAAAATATAATATCAATAATTGAAATGATTAGCATCAATATAATTACAAAAATTAAAACATTCACATTACAATTTAACTTAACGTAACCTAACCTAACTTAACTTAACTTAACGTAACGTAACGTAACGTAACGTAATGTAATGAACGTATCGTAACTTAAAGTAACGTAATGTAACTTAATGTAACTTAACGTAACATAACTTAACTTAACTGAACTTAACTTAACTTAGCTTAACTTAACTTAACTTAACTTAACTTAGCTTAACTTAACTTAACTTAACTTAAGCGTAACGTAACTTAACTTAACTTAATGTAACGTAACTTAACTTAACTAACTTATGTAAGACCCCGAACCTTCGTGTATTTGACTTTCTCGTGTTGCATGCTTTGTTGTTAATGCGTCGAGTGTTTATCTTAACATGATAGCACCTTAATAAGTCTCATGAGAGTCTTAGTACTTTGCATCTAAGGTTTATAATGTTCATCTTAGTTGTTGTATGCTTGGTTGGAAGTTTAGAAGCTTTGTTTAGCCGGTTGGGTTTTGAGGTTGTTCTTCTTACTTGTATTGCCTTCTTTTAACTTGAGAGAAGTTCATTTGAGTTCAGGCCTTGTATACAAGCCATAACCATGTCTAAACAATCCTTATACATGTTGAACTTATCCTAGATTAAGTTGCATTTGGAAATGTTTGATGTTGACCAACATATCACTTCACAGATTCAGTCCTGTTTTGGGCGAACCGGAAAAATTCTGGTACCAATCTACTAAAGAGAATTTTCTAAAAATTTAGTATGTTTACCTACATATGTTAGGATACTCCTGTAAAATATGGTATTTTTCAAGGTGTATAAGTACCTCATTTAGGTCTTGACTTACGGCTGTGCCAGAATTCTGTTTTCAGGAAATCAGCTTCTGTACTTGAACTTGTAGTAGCCATATTTTGATGAATATAAGTCCAAATTGAGTAATTTAAAAGGCTAAACTATAGTTTAAAGAGTCTAGTTTCATAAAAATCAATAATACCTCATTTGGAGGTGTGAGCTATTTATGGTCGATTTTACAAGATTGACTGTCTGTTTTCGAATCTGGTTTGTGAGTTTTTGAGTGGGTTTTGGCTATTGACCCTTGAGCCCTTGCCCCTTGGCCGACCTTGAGCTCAAAGCCCTCTTTGTTGACTCTTCAACAACCTTTTGAGCCCTTTGATCATTCCTTATCAATGGTCACCCTTCCTTGGCCAATTAGAAGCAAGATAATCACCATCACTTGGATTGGGGGTTTGAGGGAAGTATATAAACTTAAATTCAGCCAAATCAGCCATTTTTGATCAAGAACAAACCAGAGATTCAGAGCTCCTTCACCATTTCGTCCATGGAAGAACACCAACTTGAGAGACCATTTCCGGAGATCCGGTGGTCCGATCGGCGAACAAGACCGCCAAATCGAAGGCCTCGATCTTCTCTACAACAATCCTTGCTCTATCAACCTTTCCTCCATTAATCTTAGGACTAAGATACGTTGAGAAATCCCTGAGATTTTCATGTTCAATAAAGTAACATGACCCCTTCATTATAGTTGTTCTATTGATGATTATGAACATCTTTTGTGAAGACAAAACCTCCAATTCAACCTATAAAATATGTGTATGATTTTATGAATTCTCTATGAAGTTGTGATTTTGACATTTTGTAAAGCATGAATGTTGTTTATAATGAGCTTAGAATAACTCTTGTGAAAGAATTGGTTCAATTCAAGGTTTAACAAAATCACGAAACTAGGGTTTGAAACTTCGGGATTGTGTTTAAGGCTAGTTTAAGATCATGAGCGGCCTAGTTATCGAGTTCTAAATGAAAGGAGAACTTAGGAAAGGCAATGTGATGCATATAGTATCAATGCTCTATTTGGTTGAATTTTAGTAAAACTCACGGAGTTGAGATTAGGGAGTTATTGAACAATACCGACTCCACATTCAATCCCGGCGTTTGTAGTGCGTTAGACTAATATATTAGCTTACGTGACTTTGGGATGGATTGAAGGGCATGTTTGATATAGTGATTATAAGACTCAATCGAGTTCTTATGTGGTTTATGTGATTGTGTGAAGCAAATGCACAATTGAGAGCATGTTGTAGAATGATGTATCTACTTGACGGGTTGAATTCGCTCTTGTCGAATTCCTACTTGATTCTTTAATGAGTAAAAACACCTACTTGTTGAATAATGAATTTGAGGACTATTCTTTGAGAAGATTTGGATTGGGGCTTTCTTAGTACTCTATACATGGAGTCTACTTGTATAAGTCGCTAGGATGACCATGTTGTTATCTAAGACTCACCGGTATGGTTTGACCTTACGGGTTATTACCGCTCTAGTGTTGCTTAAGTCTTTGACTACCATCGACTTTTGTGTTATTGAATGAGTTACTACTCTAGGAAGAGTTTAGTAAATGGCTTCATGATCAGACTAACGGAGTAGTCTTGGATAGTATAATGGTGATGGTTAAGTTGTGACTGTTGAATTTCATAGGTGAATATGGAATCTTGTGTATATTTTATATTATGACTAAATGCATGATTTCCTACCTTGTCAGAATTGATTCTTCTATGTGTTTCTATGATATGACTTATGAGCATATTGAATGTATTTGCCTTCGTGCATGATCTGTTCTACAGTTAATGAATTGTGGTGAACTTGGATTCTACTATTAAGTGGAATTATGAATCAAAATTGAACTAAGCTTGATTTCACAATAATCAACTTGGGCTTCCCTTATATAATTGACTTGGGACTTGAACTAAGATTCCTAAATGGAATGAGAACCTTGCTATGCCTCAAGCGAGAACATAGAAAGAGTCTTGGGACACATATAGTGTTCAAACTCTATTTGGTTGGAATTGTAGTAAAGACTCAGCGAGTCGAGTTAAGGAACAATTGAACCTTACGAGGATCGTGGTGAGATCCTATGATAATTATATTCATTGACTAGATTACTAGCTTTTGGGACTTGAATTGAATAGAGTGAACAAACTTGACACTTATGATTTAGAGACTCAAATGAGTCCTATTGTGGTTTTGTGATTATTGTAACAATGTGCATAATCGTATGAGTTTAGTAGATCATTATATCTACTTGAGAATTAGCAAGTAAACATCTACTTGTGTTGCATATAAGTCCAGTGGCATTACTTGAGTTTTCATGATGATGGTGGGGACGATGCATTGCCTTCACAATTATGGGATTCGTGATTGTAATGTATCGCCGTCACAGGATCGGGTTTCACACACACCTCCTTGCTAGCTACTGTGGGAAGTAGCCCTGTCGTAACCAATTGAGCACGTGGCTAGTGCTATTTTCAGAGTAGAAACTCGGACCGAGAAGAGGCTCGGTACTTTGATACTGAACACGCGGATATCGGCGCGATATGATTAACGGTTGTGATTGCGGGGAGCAATCTGACGAAAGTGATTTGGTATCTTCTCTATCCTTTATGTGGCTTACTATGGGCACTTATGTGATAACAAAGTGTTAGTTGAACATGAGATCTTATTGACCATGTTTGTATTGGTGATGATATATGAGAGATTTGATATGTATATATAGATATATGCATACTTGTATATGAGATATATATGAAAGACTTGATGTGTATATATATATATGCATACACTTATGCATGATGATTTTATGGGAGATTTGATATGTATATTTAGAGATATACATCTTGATATAGTATATATATATAAACATGCACCCTTACACGTGGTAGGTGTGAATAGCTTGATTCGTATATATAATGATATGTATACTTGCATATGATGTTTTGTGGGAACTACCTTCTAATTCATTTGATTTGTGTGTGAACAGGGAATTACAGTTCATTTGGACGGTTTAGTAAGTAAGAAGAGTGGATATCTTGTGGAGTATCGAAAGCGATCTGACGCCTCTTCAGGGTTTTACGTCATATATAAAATGACACCACGGTTATGTTTATGTTACATAATTATATGTTGCATATATATTGTAGTAGCGTCTTGGGTCATTATGACTCATCTCGTACTTGTTTTTAGTTGCGATGTGATAGCTGCGCTGAGGTCAGGTAGATCGTATTTATGTGAGCCTGGTAGTCGATAGATCGAGGTTAGATCGTGTGGTTCGTGTTTGTAGCAGTAGGCTTTCGAGTAGCGACTTGTGGAGTCTTGTTCCTTTTAGCATTGTCATTGATTTCATGTACTTTGCTATTCTTGTGAGATCGACATTTTGTAAAGTTATTTAGACTTTACAATCGGGTAAAATACTTGGGTATTTGTATTGGTTATTCTTGGGCCGAGCGTGTTGTGTCGTGCCTTGTTTGTGGTTTTAGTATTTATTTCGGTTGTCTCAGGGCCTTGCAGTAGCTTTGGGGAATTTCCTTATTCTAGTTTTTATAGTTGTTGGTTGACCGTATGCTTTAGCCGTTGGGTAATTGTTATATCAGGTTGGTTCTTTGTTGAAGCTTAGGCTGGAGTCCAGATGGTTTGATTAGCGTCTGCAATGTTGCGGCACTTTTGTTTTCCTCCTTTGAGAGATAATGTCTCTCTTGGTTTCATTGTCGTTGGTTTCGAGCTTCATAGCTTGGGACTTCTTTCTTATATTGCTTCGTTGATTCGATTTTTGAAATACCGTATTTTAGTGCGGTGTTATGTTCATGTTTAGAGAGAGTTTGCTCATTGTTTGACTAGCACTCTTGTTTATCAAGTGTTTGTCCTCTTATTAAGTTAGTTT
>JABEVN020003503.1:0-17955 GCA_013146195.2 Codonopsis lanceolata | reverse complement strand
AAAAAAAAAAAAAAAAAAAAAAAAAAAAAAACTCCCCTGCTGAGTTTGAGTCCATTTCTAATAAGCCTCGCAACTAGTATAAGACGACGGCCCACTTTTTGACGCCTCGCAGATCTGTGGACTACTTTGGATATATTACCTTATTCCTTCTCTAGCTTTACGGATTTGGTCATCTACCAATCCGATCCCTAAAATTAAGTACCCATATTCCTTTTCCTCTAGCCTTACGGATTTGGTCATCTACCAATCCGCTCCCTACAATGAGGATCTCAAACTGTGTCCTCACTAATGTAATTAACCCTCAGACGGTGCTTAATAATAATCTAAACGTCTTTGCTTATTCCTTACTGCACCACATTAAAAGACGAAATAACTATAATAATGAGTCATTTAAAAGGACCCAAAGAAAAAAATATTTGCTTGAGCTTGTAAAGTCAGTAGAGCCAGAGACATCAACATCAACTGAAGACTGATCCACCATCAATCTGGGCTGGACAAGGAAATCAAAAGAAGTCAAAATCAGAACTCCCCTGCAAGGCTCCAAAGAACACCACCCATGGATCCTCCTCAAAAGTTCGTGGACATGCTCACCGTCCTATGAAGATGTGTGGGTAGACCCACCATAGCCAAACACCGGACCTCACATGTCCCGGATGCTCGACCAATCGACAAAATCCACCGCATCACAGTAATGGTCACCAAGTTAAAAGGAAAGCATGAAACAACCACACGTCAACTTCATTCGGGTAAAAAAAAAAATATATATATATATAAAAAAAATTAAATTAAATTAAAAAAAAAAAAAAGAGAAAGAAAAAATACCCGATTTGGCTGTCGAATATAGTGACCATTCCCAAGCCCAACAGCTTTTTTTCATCAACAGCATGCTGGATTATTGTCAAATCAAAAGCAGAGACCAAGAAAAGACCTCATCCTCGGGGGACCATCGCTATCATGTCATGCCGTCTGGCTAAAATACTAGGGCTACTCATCAAAGGTCGCTACCCCTTCTTCCACGATATGTCGTATATTGTCAAAGAGATCCCGTCGGAGATGTCGTACTCCCCACAAGCCAAGAAAGAAGACCTTGTTCAAATTTCCCCAATTTCAACGAGTTCAAAAGGTACTGCTCGATCCATTCTATCCAACAAGTGCTTCCCTCTCCACCGCTTAGGTTGAAAACCCGAAAGGGCTGCCTAGGCAAAAGTTAGGGCATTCAAAAAAAAAATGAAAAAAAAAATGATGGAAAAATGAAAAAGAAGAAATAAGGGCTCGCTAGGCTGAAAACCCGAAAGGGCGGCCTAGGCAAAAATTAGAGCACACAAAAAAAAATATTCATAATAAAAAAAATAATAATAAAGGCTCGCTAGGCTGAAAACCCGAAAGGGCGGCCTAGGCAAAAGTTAGAGCCAAATAAAAATATATCAGGAGAATAAGGAGAGGGAAGACACTCTTTGAAACCTCGACATCTTACCTCCAGTCTTCAGCATGCAAGGGGGCTCGACTGACAGAAAAGAAGAAAAACCACGACATGAAAGCTCACAATAATACACTAAAATATAATATTACGGGTCCTAAGGTGCAACTTAGGAATAATTGCTAAAGAAGTTTAGATTATGCATTAATGGCATGTACATATCTATTATTGCCTCTACCCCCTTTGTTTCCCCCAAAACTATCCTTCATTTGCAGCTTAAGCCCCGGAGCAGTCCATCAATGTCTGTGGCGTCTACCCGGCCGATCCCATATACTTCTTCTCTCGCAAGGCAAGGTACGTAAACGGCTCGCCTCATCGAATAGAAAGCACCGGAGTGCCCCTGTCCTATCCATCATCTCGGCGCTATTATCCCGAAACAATGTGACAACTTGGATTCCGATCATTCACTGCTGTCATGTCTGATTGTGAAAGAAGTGCAGGGATTATGAAAATAGCCTTATGCCAAGTATAGACCTGCAACAATTACATGGCCAAGGAGGTACCTGCCTTTTCCTCTCCCCACATATCACAAAAAAAAAAAAAAAAAAAAGGGGAAGCTTGCTCGAACCCGAAGGTATATTCCTTTAACATCCATTTTGGGGATACATCGTGTCATTACCCATTAGGTCGGTATAGCTTTGTTTTGTGCGTGCGTCTTGAGTCTGCATGTGTTTATTTATTTTGCATCATATAAATTAGATTGCATTGTAAATATTTGTACAGGTTTTCAAACAAAAAAACAACAAAACAACAAAACAAAAAAAAAAAACAAAAACAAACAAAAAACAAAAAAACAAAAACAAACAAAAAAAAAACAAAAACAAAAAAAATTGTATCATTCTTTACGTAAATACACACTTGCCATTTTTTTAAATATATATATATATATACATGAACAAAATTTACATGTAAATAAACATTTGATTTTATTAAAAAAAATGTATATATTGTACATATATACCATATTCTTTTACATTCCTCCAATAACAAAAAAACAAAAACAACAAAACAACAAAAACAAAAACAAAAACAAAAGACAAAAAAAGAGAGAAAAGAAAAAGAGTGAGCAAGAATAAAATCCCCAGCAGAAATGAACTACGCTTGGTCTGATTTCCTTTAATAGGGAATACGTAGGCAGCCTATCTTTATAGGTCCGACCGTCACAAAAAAAAAAAAAGAAAAAAAAAAGAGAAAAAGAATAAATTTCAAAGAAGATGGAAAAATGCCAAGATCGGCCGAATCCGCGGCAGCCCACCCTGACACAACGTAAGTCGACAAGATTCTACCCCGACTTTAGAATAATTTTTAGAAAATTAAAAAAAAAGAAGTTTGCTTTTGTTCTCAAATAAAAGAAAAACTTTTCGATTGAGTTTTGATTTCAAAAAAAAACAACAAAAACAACAAACAAAAACAAAACAAAAAACAAAAAATGAAAAAAACAATGAAAAAAATCGAGAAAATGCATGTACAAGAAGGAAAAAGTTTTCAGGTACATGCAACAAGAACAAATGCGGTGGCAGAAGAAGAAATTTTCGGCTAAAGCTAGAAAATGAAGCAAAAAGAAAACAAAGAAGAAAGAAAGATGATATCACCGATACCAAAAGATGCTACAAGAAGAAAGGAAGCTCGACCAAGGTTAAGGAACAGAAGAAATGCAAAGAAGATCAAGAAATATTTTCCGCCTAAAGCCGAAAACAAAGTGGGACAGGGAAGAGATTTTCAAATAAGGCCGGTAGGTGATGACAAAAAGAAGAATCCCAAAAAGTGCAACAACAACAACAGAAAAAAGCGTAGAAGTTTAATAACAAAGCAACATCGGCCAACAATTTGTGCATGGACACGACAAAGGTAAAGGAAAAGAAGGTATTTTCCTTTTAACAATGCGGCATTTGTTTAATGTTTGAAACTTTCCTTTAAGGGAATTTGTACACAACCCCGGATTGATAGGAAAAGTCTTGTTCTCCGTTGAAGGCCGAGTTCCCTCACGAGGAGGCAATACATTCTATGCATTTTGGCGTAAAGGGAAACTTTCCTTTAAGGGGTCACCTGATTCATAGGGAAAGGTTTGTTCTCCAGAGAGGCCGAGTTCCTAGGAAACAATTCACTCACGTAGCCAGCCCACGAGGCCCGAACTACGATTGGTCTCGATTCCTTGACTAAGGATACGTAGGCGATCCCCATCACGCAGACGCGACCATCACAAAGACATATTTACCCTTGTCGCACTTATTTGATAAAACTTTGCCACACTTGCTCATTTAATATTGTCGCACTTGCACCACAACACTTACACCGCCACATTTTAGTCCCCCAAGAGGGGGACGAACTACGCCCTGTCAGTCGATTTCCTTTGTTAAGGAATACGTAGGCGATTCTATTTCGGTAGGTCCGACCAATTCAACATAAAAATATTTTCTTATCTCGATTTCGGGAAGTTTATCTTATCAACGATGCTCGCTTACTCAAGTGTTCGGTAAGCTACCGGGTTCGTAAACTCCATCGCTGAGGGGCCTGCAGACACCCCAAATTGCACTTTGCTTTTATATCATTCAATAAATATTGCAAAGTGTACTAATAATTTTCTCTTACATGTTTCAGGAATAGAGATAAGAAAAGATAAAGAAAATAAACAAAAAACAAAAGAAAACAAAGAATACAAAATAAAAAAAAAAAAAAGAAAAGAAAAAGAAAAAACGGAAATGGCAGCCGCCCTCCTTCCAGCCGGTTCCCCCTCCCCCTTTTCTTAACTATTAATCTACCTATTATATATATATATTATACTCCCTCATTCTCACTCAAGGCCCACCCACTAACTCTCTCTCTCCCAGCAAAATCTCTCACAAAACTCACTCTCCCTCATTTTTAAGCGCCCAGCTCTCTCTCTCTCTCTCCTCACTCCCTCTCTCTCTCCCTCAATCTCTCAACTCATTCCCAGCGACCCCCACTCCCAACCGCCCTCTCTCACAATCTCTCAATCATTTCCTCTCATCCACCCGTCTCCCTCTCACAATAAAATCCTCCAGCCGCCTTTTTCCCTCACTCACTCACTTCACCCACATATACTCCCTCTCTACCCACTTACTCTCTCACTCACACACACTCACATATATATATATACCCTCTCTCACCCGCACACACACACACACACAAATACATAAAAACACACACACATACACAAATACATAAACACACACACACAAATACACAAACACACATACCCTCCTCACATACGCCCGATTTCTTAGCATAACAAAATCAACAAATGCTAGCTTACGCCGCCCAAATTCACATTCCCAAATTAACTTCAACCTGCAGAGATGAGGCACTGCACTGAAAAAAAGACTCTCTCTCCCCGAGGACGAAGAGACAAGGGCCTCAGTTTTAGCTTTTATTGTTAAAGTCTTTTATTTTTATGTAATAATATTATTTCCATCCGCCCAACGTGTAAATATATAAAGCATAGTTGTCTTTGTCCGGATTTTATTGGAAATAGTACTAAATGTAGCCGTTATTATGACAAAATGTTTTTAGATAAGTTTGTATTTATTTACTTTATTTATTCAATAAAATCTTTATTTGTAAATGTATTATTTCCGGTCCGGTTCAATATCAAAATATAAGCAGTTATGCTTGCGGATTTTATTAGGAAATAATACTAAAAAGAGTCATTATAATGACCAAATATTTTTAAATGTGTTTGTAATTATTGGAAAGAGACAGTCGAAAGGAAAGTAGTAAATATGCCACGAACGAATGATGCGTTTCTTAATTTTCCTTGTCAAAATAAGACCTTATTTATTTGCTAAGTAAATGTGACAATAAGCATACTTCACCAAAAACGCTGGATCGAGCGGGCAGAAAGAGCCAGTTGGGTCTCAAGACCTTCCCAACTCGAACTTAGCCTCCGAACCCGCTTTCTAAAATCTACGGTTTTTTTTTTCGGTTTTCCTTTATTTTGCCTTAAAATAAAGGTGGCGACTTCTAAAACATTTTGGATCCAGGTGGGGGATGTGCCAGCAACATCTTTCTTTCTGACTTTCAATGCTCTCCCAAACAAGGAAGAATGGGAATGGAAGGTGATGTAGTTCTATGTCTTGGTATCCCCGAAATAATGGATAACCTGACATAAAAACCTAAGGCACTATAGTGATCCAAAATAGGCCATAAGGCTATTTTCATAAAAATTCATAGTGGGGACATAAGTTCCCATATTGGATACAAAATTCACTCAGGCTTACCGAGGCACATTCCCACGTGCTAATATAGGACAAGACTCCTCTCGACTTGGATTTCGCCTTCCCTAAACAAGGGAGGGTGGAACGAGAAGCGTGGTGTCCCGCATCCGCACGTGCACGCACTCTATCCAAGGCGCGGCGCGGAGCACATCCCTGAACCTCACAGTGGCGACTCTGGCTGGGAGTTGTTTTATTTTAAATAAAATGGAGGCTAGACTCATAAAATAAAACATTTTTTGGCTTTTCTTTGTTTCTGGCCGCAAGATGCTCGTTATATTAATTTACGCATTTCAATAAAGTGTTCCCATTACTACGTGGCTATATTTGTGGATATGATCCTCCATCTGGCATAGCCTCGCTCCGATATCACTTTACGGACATGTTCGAGAGTATTAAAAAAAAAATTCAAAAAATATATATATATCAAAAAAAAAATTCAAAAATAAAAAAATATATATATACATATTATATATTTTACAAATAAATTCCGGCAAGACAACAAAAAGAGCGGGCTTTACCTCGCTCTATTTTCTTTCATTTATTTCTTTCAGCATTTTTCTTTTTTTCACTTTATTCTCAGAACTCGTATATTTGTACATATTTACATTCATTATGTCATTTTATTTTGGGGCATAGGACCAAAATTTGTAATTAATAGGGATAGATAGTTTCCACTTTTCTTTCTATTTCTTAATGTGATGTGCTTGCTTGCGCCAAACTAAAAAGCGAGAAAATCCACACAACAAAGAAGACAAAGCCAAATTTATTTTATTTTCTATATCTGTAAATAAATAAAGGCTTTACTGCTTTTAGATACCGCACACACGTGCACGCATGTAAATATATTCGAATCGTTACCCTACACCATGGCCCCACCCTGCATGAGCTGCAAGTTAGAATGCATATAGACTCGTGACACTTCATTGACCGATCGGTTTTTGCATCTCGGATCGTGAATCACCGCCGTAAAAAAAAAAAACAAAGATATATATATATAAAAAAAGAGTCAAAAAAAAAATATGTATGTTAAAAAAAAAAAATGCGCAAGTTCAAAAAAAATATATACATAGTAAGTGCGCACAAAAAAAAAATATAGACAATAAATAACAAACAGGGGCTGACTTATAATTCTCAGATGCTCGACCTAGTCCATTTCGGATGGTGGATCCTCGGAAAGAGTATAGGCCCTTCGCCTCGGGACCGCCCTGGGAGTCGAAGGCGGAATATACGTTGGTCCTATACTCTGAGAAAGAATCCACTGCTCCAGAAAGTCCTGGCAGTCAAAATAAAAGCGGTGTGCTTATCCGGTTAATTGTAGGGCAAACAAATAATAATAAAATATACTAACAAAGCACATCTAAACCTAGAAAGCCTTCACCAAATTTCTTCCGATACATCAAAAACCCATTTTCCTCGTAAACCCGGCCCGAACCTCGAAAGCGCAGATAGTAATCGCCAGTTGATACGAAATAAGTTCGTAATCGAAGAGGGTATCAATATCATATCGCATGCGGCGTAATCAATACAGAAAATACAGATCCTAGCAGTATGGCAGCAGAAAATGAACAGTCCCCGACAATCCCCCAAGAAGCATTCACATCTCACATGCCTCCAAACCCAACTCCTCAGCCAAACACTAACCCACCAAATATCACCACTACCCCAAATCCCAATCCTCCACCAAATCCTTACTACCCAAATATCAGCCCTTACCCGTCATATCCTGCTCCAAACACCAAAATTCCCCAAAGCCCACATGACCTCCCTGTTCCTATGACCAACCCACTCCAGAACAGCCCAAATATAGACCCACAAACTTATAACCCGTCAGGCCAAGTTACCACATATTTACCTTATAATGATCCTGACCGCTCAGCCGAAACAACCCAAAATCCATATCCTACCCAGAATCCACCAACCCAATATCCACATCCTGCCCAAAACCCTTACCAGACACCACAGCCAGAAATTAACCCAGCCTTCCCTAATCCTACCAGCATATACCAAAACCCAACTCTCCCGCCCGCCAAAATGGAGGCTGACATCGAAAATTTGAAAGTCTTCCCCTAAACAAGGGAGGGTGGAACGAGAGCAGTGGTGTCCCGCATCCGCACGTACGCGCACCCCTATCCAAGAGCGCGCGGGGCGCGGGAGCACATCCCGGGAACCTCACAGCTATATACAATATAAGCCTATAAGGTAACTTAAAAAATATGAGGCCCTCTTCAATTTGAGGCCATGTTCCGTCGGGCACTTGGAACATGCTCAAAACCGGGCCTGTTTATCAATCGATTTATACTTGATGACTGGATTTTGTTTTATAATTTTGAGGTTAAATGTGTATTGAGAAATAATAAAATATTTAGTTGTGGGTCTATGTTATAAAGCTTTTATGGGTTTATGTATAATGGATAATAGGTTTATGAAGAAAAGGTTTATAAGCTGATGACGTGGCAGTGAGAATAAACCTTTTGACAGGTCCATGACTGTGAATGCCCTAAAAGTTGTAGAATTTGTGTCCCACGGAGGACGTGTCACGCAGACTCACTTCTTACAAAAATTTCCAATTTAATTTGTCTACTTTCATTGCTATAATTTTCGTTATGGTTTTGAAGTATTTTATCCACTTGTGATTTCTAGCTTCTTAATAAATGTGTTGGTTTTATTACTAAATAATGTTACGATGAACAAAAATATGTCAACAAGGATGACTTATAGTGTGCACTGTAATATCCCGATAATTTTAATAAAAATATTAATTTTTTTATTTAATATTACGATTGTTTTGGACCTACATGATTAATGTTATAATTATTGAGTTAAATTAATGGTTTGGACATATTAAGTAACTAATTAAATTAGTTTGGGCTTGACCTATTTGTGATTAGGTTTAATTATAATTCCCTAATAATATTACCTAATTAAAGATTGGTCTTGGCCCACTTAATGTTAGAAAACCTAATAGGGTTCTTATATAAATAAAGGGTTAAAGGATGAAAAAACCCTTTTATCATTAACGGAGTAAAAAAAGAAAGAAAGAAAGAAAGCAGCGGCCGAAGAAGAAGAAGAGAGGAAACGACAGCCGAGTTGGAGAGTGTAAACGGCATTGATATCTTTGGGGCAAGTAGACACATCAGGTAAATCTCAATTACTATTTTAATTTTGAGAATATAGTTAAAGTTTATGGATTTGTTTATTGTGAGTAAAGTATTGGAGATAAATTTTTTATGGAGGCCGAGTACCTTTATGATTGTGACCGTAAAGGAAGAATATTGAGTACCTTTATGATTGTGAAATTAGGGAAAAGAATATTGAGTAGTGACATGATATGGAAATCAATGTCTGTGAGTGTGTGAGTTTGTGAGTGATCTGTTGATTTGTATGAATGTATGTGTGTGTACCGTGTATAATGTAAGTGTGTTTGTTTATAATAATAGTAGTAATAATAATAATAATAATAATAAATTATTTAATTAAGTATCACTGTAATTATCATTATTTAAATTGATAGGTTTTAATTAGTATTTTTTTTTAGTGTAGTAATTATGATATGTTTTGAACTTAGATTTAGGCAAAGGAAGGTTATGATGAACGTACGTGTTGCGGTCCTTGCGGATTATTCTTTTGCTAAGCATTTCGAGGTAAGGGATTATACCTTTTTTAGATCTCTGATCTTTTATATATCGTTCATTAGGTTTCCATTAAATTTCTTGTCTTCAATATTTCTTGAAACGTACGCCGATTTTAAATCGACATTTGAATTTGAACTCCGTCGTTTACGCTTCTTTCGAACTCATGACTTGATTATCTGTTATTCTCACATAATTATTGAATTCCATGTGAGATACCATTTATATGAAAGTATGATTTTTGGCGATGCCTAATTTTGTAAAATTATTTGATTGCTTAAAATTCTACCATGATCACTAAGTTGAATTTATGACACTATGAATTATGAAACTATGATTTATGATACTTATGAACGCCACTTGGCCCGTGGCGTGGTTATCCGGATATACCAATGATCTATGATTTATGATCTATGAACTATGATTTATGAATTTACTTGTGATCATGAGATTCTGTGAGTAGTCAATTGTCACTAATTGGTATGGGACGGTTAGTGATAGTTGATTACTCGAGTCACCTTTGAGTGTTATTTTCGTTTGGATTCTTTCTCACTTAATTCGAATTTGATATTCGCTTCCGCTTATCGATGTTTAATTTATGAATTTTGACTATCCGAAAATATATATTTATATATATATATTCATCTCAGATTTATTTCTGGTCAACTCATCCTTAGTAACCGGAGGGGTTGTATATGAACTTACTGAGCATTGTTCGCTCACCCTTTCATACTCTTCTTTCTCAGGTAATGAGTAAGATTATTAGAGGATTTTGGCTCGGGTAGACCAAGATGGCGACTTCTGAGAAATTTTAGATTTGGTCTTACTTATTGGATCATTTGACAATATTTTAAATTAAATTTTGGATTCATGTCAAGTTTTTAGATAGATTTTGTATTTAATTAATTTGGGTTATTTTGAATTAAGTCAAGGATATTAAGATTTAATTATTATGAGATTAGAACATTTATGATTTAAGTTATGATTGTTGGTGACGTGGCCAAATTGTGGGACCATGGTGTCGGTGCCGAATTTGGGGCGTCACATGCACGTTTGATGGGTAGAATTGCATACATCTTTAAAATGATTCGTGTAATCAGACCAAAAAAACATGTTCGTTCATTGTAAATCCATTTTTTTGTTGAAAATATTTGGTAAGCAACAATATTCATTCCATTGAATGTTGTTTCAGTATAAAATTCAAATTTTATGAATAAACCTGCGAGAGAAATTTGTGGCCTTTCTTAAATTTTCAAATTGCAAGAGGGGGTTTAACGATGGATTTATTGGGTAGTATATGAGGATTTAGCCGCACAACGAAGTAGCAAGGGCAAATCATGTATGATTTTGCCATCTTTGGTCGCTAGGCAAGAGACCCCAGTTTTTCAAGAAAAAATAAGGTTGAGGCCCCTTTTAACTTCCTGCTCCTCTCTTCCTCTCCAAATGTGTGGGTCCTTTATTTTTATTTTTATCTTTTTCTTTGATTTTGAGTTTTTTTGTAATTTAAAAAAATATTTTTTTAAAAAAGTACATATTTTTATTTATAAATAGAGATTTGGTTTGACTCATTTGGACACCAAATAATTTTTTTCAAAATTTAAAGTTATTGGAGATAAAGATAATGGAGGTATGATGAATTATTAGAGTTTGTACCAAGTTGTTGTATGAGTTATTTTGTTTGGGTAGTTTATAAATATCAAATGAATGTTCTCCGGGAACACATAGGCAGTAATGGCGTGTCTGGATTTGTTCAGATCCCACAGATCACAGATTAACTCCAGAATATCGCCTTCACATCCTTGCAGTGCCATCAGGGGACGATCCCTGGTGTGGTACAACCTAGGGGTGTAAGTGGTTTGGTTTGGTTTATACCGAAACCTCAAATCGAACTGCCCTCTATTGGTTCCGAAAATCTCAAACCGAACCGAGTAAGGCTTGGAACCGAACTGAACTGATATGCCCGGCCCAAGCCGGGTCACGAGCAAGGCACGAGCTGATATCATGTGCTAGTCACGAGCATAATCAATATAGGGCCCACCAGCTTAGTGAGCAAAGTAATCAAGGTATCAAGTAGTGAGCAGCGTGACTCCCACCTAAACCTGGCCGGGCATAGGCCTTGCCTTCCTGACCAGGGGCCATGCCCGAATACCACACTCATGTCTAGCAAAGGAACCAGATTCGTCCCGTCCAAACCTGGTCGAGTAATGGCCACTGCTGACGGTGGCCACCCTTGATCTACATCAAGTTCGAAAGCAAATGAATTGAATAGCCGAGTAGAGCCCTGCTCGCCCGGGTACATATCAAGCAGGAAGTACCGGAGGCTTGCTCTTCAAGACAAGTTAAAGGCTTCCATAATTAAGCAGGATACTTGCCTTATCTGCTCCTACATCTACGCGACCAGCCGCCTATCATGCCTAAAATTAAGGGATTCTCTCCTTGATTGATTTGGTAACTATGGAAATTGAATCCTAGACGGATTCAACCACATTGGGGGCCTAAATACCTCTCCACCATCATTAACAAGGTTACACACACTTTCTTGAGCCTTGGCACTCTATTGATTTGCTTTCAAACTTACACACGGGACTTACTCTCACGCCTGAGGGGTTTCGCGAGGCCCTGCCTTGCATTTCCACTCAGGTTTTCTTATGATCTTAATAGGCTCAAGGAAGCTGATCCAAGCCCAGATATACTACCCAACACACGGACGACCCAAGCTGTGATTTTGTCACATCAGTTTGGTTCCGTTGCCGGGAACGAAGTTTCTAACATCTTTTTAAGTTTTCCGGTATAAATCTTCAAAAACCTCTTCATTACAATGGCTGGAAAGGGTAACAAGCACCATGCCACCGTTAGTAACCAACATGTTGGCAGCCACCAGGCTGGGAACAATAACCCCCCACCTTTGATTGATCTACCACCAAAGGCACCACAGAGGTGCAAACTAGATATCAAAGGGTGGCTGCTGGGCACGCGACCCATGGCAATGAGGTGCCATATACGGATGAGCACCTCTCCCAACATGTCAGTCAAAGCCGTGCAAGCCAACGCGATGCCAGGTTGGTTATAAATGAGAAGCGCGATGCTCGCGCCCAAGACCTCAGAATACAGCTCAACCGCCAACGGGAGAATGGCTAGGACAGCCACGGGAGTTTACCCGGGCAAAACCCCGATCAACAAGCTACTGCTCTGCAAATTCAGGCGGAGTACTACAACAAAATGTATGCACTTAACAATCAATGCTAGCTCTTAGGCCATGCCCGTGCGATTGCGGACTTGGTGTTGCCGCTCCCGTCAAGAACCCCAAGACATTTTGGCCACAGCCATGCCTCCCAACCGATTGCCCGCTTCGAGCAAAGCGTATACTCTCGTCATTCACGTCATGCGAAAGGGTGGAGGCAGTAAGACAAGCAGATGACCAGGTTGAGAGTAGATATAGCCGTCAGAATCTCTCCCACAAGCACCACCATCGCCCAACATACTATGTTCGGGAGGAGAGTAATGGTCGCCGGAGGGCCCGTGAGTGCGCGGAGGCAGAGGCGCAACGACCAAAACACAGAACTCGCGTCGCGCAGGAAGCCGAATCCTCTTATGAACCAACATTTTTCCCTCGTGTGCGTGGCGACCAAACAGATCCAGCTCACTCTTCCAGACTCACAATGGACGCGGAAAGGCGGCTGTCCGAGAGAATGGAGGCCATGAAAAGAGATATGGCCAAGTAAATGGCTAATCTAGCCGTGGCCAAGCCCGACTATGGAGCCACCAAGCCGTTGGAGGGCAGCCCGTTTACTCCCGAAATCGAGAATGCTCCACCCGCGCCAGGAGTCATCTTCCCATAGTTTGACAAGTATTTCGAGAAGACGCGAGCAAGCGATTGGCTTCGATCGTTCGAGGCATAGATTCGAATGGTCACAGATGTTGAGGCCTTAAAGATGCAGGCATTCGAAGGAGCTCTCCAGGGAAAGGCACAAGCCTAGGTTGGGCAGAGTTCCCCGGGGGTCGATTGATAGCTGGGCAACGCTCCGGGAAAAATTCTTAGAGGAATTTGGAACTGCAGGGCCAACCCCTAAAAATCGTTTCGACCTTGCTAAGATCAAGCAAGGTGACAACGAATCATACAACAGCTACTTGAAGAGATTCGAGGAGATGCTCGACCAGGTGACTGCGACCAGTGACCCTGAGATCACTTTTTGCTACCTCAACAACATGAGGGTAGGGCCACTGAAGACAATGCTGGCAATGAACCCGGGGGCTTCCAAGGCAGAGCTGCTAGCAAATTCACATCTCTTCTGCTCGACTGAGAGTGTCAAGGCTGATAAAGCCAAAAATAAAGACAAGGCTCAAGGTAGCTCGGCCACGCCAGCTGACCAGAGCCTGGAGGGCAACCACCGCTCGAGCAGAGACATGAAGAGGACATCCACCCCCGAGCAAAGATTCAGGGAGGCTCAGTTCACCCCGTTGAACACTACGCGGGAAGAGATCATGTTCCAGGTAGGGGACGTGTTGCCTATTGTGAGGTTCCCGGGAAATGTGCTCCAGCCCAGCGCCCTTGGATAGGGTGCGGCGTGCGTGCGGATCGCGGGACACCACTTGCTCTCGTTCCACCCTCCCTTGTTTAGGGGAAGACGAAATCCAAAGTGCGAGAGGAGTGCTGTCTATATTAGCACGTTGGAATGTGCCTCGGTTGCCATGAGTGAATTTTGTATCCAATATGGGAACTTATGGTTTTCCATGTCAAGTTATCCCTTATTTCGTGGATAACAGGATATGGGAATGCATTACTCTTCCATTCTCATTCTCCCCTTTTATCTTTCAGGGAAAATAGAGAAGTGCAAGAAAGAATATTGCGACGCCCCCACTATGAATTTTATGAAAATAGCCTTATGGCCTATTTTGGATCACTATGAGTGCCTTGGGTTTTCTACGTCAAGTTATCCATTATTTCGGGGATACCAAGACATAGAAATACATCACCTTTCCATTCTCATTCTCCTCGTTTAGGGAGAGCATTGAAAGTGCAAAGAAAGATGTTGCGAGGCCCACCTGGATCCAAAATGTTTTAGAGTCGCCACCTTTATTTTAAGGCAAAAATAAAGGAAAACCCGAGAAAAGAAAACCGAGATTTTTAGAAAGCGGGTTCGGAGGCTAAGTTACGAGTTGGGAAGGTGCTAGGCACCCAACTCGCCCTTCGATCTCGAGCGTTTTTGGTGAAGTATGCTTATTGTCACATTTACTTAGCAAATAAATAAGGTCTTATTTTGACAAAGAAAATTAAGCAGATACATTCGTGGCCACATTATTCGGACTCGCAGCCATCTCTTTCCAATAATTACGAGACACATTTAAAATATTTGGCCATTATAACGGCTCTTTTTAGTATTATTTCCTAACAAAATCCGAGGCGCATAGCGCTTATATTTTGATATTGAACCGGATCGGAAATAATACATTAACAAATAAAGACTTTATTGAATAAATAAAGTAAATAAATACAAACTTATCTAAAAATATTTTGCCATAATAACGGCTACATTTAGTACTATTTCCTAATAAAATCCGAGGCGGCACAAGCGCTTATATATTTACATTGGGCGGTGGGAATAATACTATTACATAGAAATAAAAAGACTTTAACAATAAAAGCTTACAAGCGGCGTAGGGGTGTGCTCGCTCTGTCCCTCGGGGAGAGAGAGTCTTTTTACAGTGCAGTGCAGTGCAGTTGAAGTTGTGTGTTGTGTGAATTTGGGGCGTATGCGCTCACGAAAGTTACTTTTCGGCCTCGGGATCGGGCGGGGTAATGCTGTTTATTTCGGTTGTTTGTTTGGTGGAAAAGGCTAAATTTTAGCGAGTAACGACTTACTGCGGCTATTTTGGCCTTTTAAATCGAGCGAGCAAGCTGCTCTATCCACGATTTTGGGACCGGGAAAAAGGGTGGATACCTAGGCTGGGGGCTAAGGAACACTTCTAGGTTGGATTTGTGTTTGGCGGAGGTTTGGCGGGGTTTCTAGGCTTTAGAAATCTATCTATCGGTGTTTATTTCTTCGGCGTAACTGCTTGTAACAACGAGAGAAATTTTACGCAAAGCGGGTGTGTTGAATGAAGGAGCGGGAGGCCTCTATTTATAGGAAGGAGGCTGGGACATCGAAGGAATTTTGTAATTTCTCTCCGTGCATCAGGGTGTTGTACACCGCGTTGGACGATTTGCATTTCACGGCAAACTTTGCATTGAGCAGTGTTGGGGGAGTGAAGTTTGGGTGCCACCTACTAGGGGTTTGGGCGCCACACCCAAACCTTTGGTAGGTGGTGCCCAAACTTCAAACATGGCTTCTTTTTGACACTTTGGCCCCACAATTTGTCCTTTTGTGCATCTGCTTTGTCCTTTTGCAATTTTGACCTGTAACTTGACATTTGTTAATGTTTTAACGAGTTCTTGATATTTTTTGTCATGTCATATATAAAGTGCAATTGGGGTGTCTCTGAGCCCCTCACGATGGAGTCTGGGTAACCCGCTGACTTCTTGAGTAGGCGAACATCGTTGATAAAGAAAACTCTCCAATTTCGTTTCATTTCAAAGCGAGGGAGAAATATGCACGATGGTAGCAATTATAATGCAACAATTTATCAAACCTCCATATCCTAGACATTTTTAGTCGGTTATAGCGGGTTATCGTAATTTTTAAGCGGATACGCAAATTAAATGCTCGATGGTCGGACCTACTAATGTAGAGGTGCGCCTACGTATCCCTTAATAAAAGGAATCGAGACCAAGCGTAGTTCGGCCTCAAGCGAAACAAACAACAAATGCAAACAAGTGTTATGTGGAAAGATAGTTGTAATATCCATTACAACCTAGTGAAAAAAAAGCACATATCAAAATGCAATATCCATTGCATCGCGACACAAAACGCAATATCCATTGCGTCGACACAAAACTTAATGCAATATCCATTGCATTAACACGGAAAACGGATGCAATATCCATTGCATCGTGACACAAAACGCAATATCCATTGCGTCGACACGAAACTAAATGCAATATCCATTGCATTAACCGAAAAACGAAAAACGGATGCAATATCCATTGCATCCACGACACAAAACGCAATATCCATTGCGTTGACAAAACACTCGATGCAATATCCATTGCATCGCGACACAAAACGCAATATCCATTGCGTCGACACAAAACTTAATGCAATATCCATTGCATTAACACAGAAAACGGATGCAATATCCATTACATCGCGACACAAAACGCAATATCCATTGCGTCGACACGGAAAACAGGTGCAATATCCATTGCATCGTGACACAAAACGCAATATACATTGCGTCGACACGGAAAACAGATGCAATATCCATTGCATCGCAACACAAAGCATAATATCCATTGCGTCGACACAAAACAAAATGCAATATCCATTGCATTAACACGAAAAGCGGATGCAATATCCATTGCATGCATGACACAAAAAGCATAATATCCATTGCGTTGACACGAAACAAAATCAGCTATCCATTGCGTCGACACAAAACAAATGCAATATCCATTGCATTAAAGCGGAGAAAAAATAGATGCAATATCCATTACATCACGACACAAAAGCGCAATATCCATTGCGTCGACCAAAAATGCAATATCCATTGCATCCAAAACGTAATCTTTTTTTTTGAAAATGGGCTTTCCCGGCCGCAGGGAAGCTTTTGAACTTTGAAAATTGGCTTTCCCAATGAGGAGAAAGTTTTGGAGCTTTTTGAAAATGGGCTTTCCCGGCGTAGGGGAAAGCTTTTGAACTTTGAAAATGGGCTTTCCCAGCATAGGGAAAGCTTTTGAATAAAATGGGCTTTCCCGGCATAGGGAAAGCTTTTAATTTTGAAAAATGGGCTTTCCCGGCATGGAAGCTTTTGAATTTTTATTTATTTTTTTACTTATTTATTTAATTAATTTTTTTTAGGAAAAGGGCTTACCTTTTGCTGATTTTCGACTTTTGCAGCATGCGGTGACTTCTTTGGGGATATGAGCTTTCCTTTTTGTCACTTTTGATGATGCTTTGGAGGATCTTTGGGAGGTGATCCTTTGGAGATCTTTGGCGGATCATTCATAGGCGATGTGGCGAGAAGACGTGATAAGATGCGATGAGAAAGATGCAAGCAAAAGATACAAGCATGCGAATGTAATTTTTCTTTTTTTTCTTAGAAAAGGACTTTTGAATGTGCATGTGTCATCTGTTTCTTAAACATTGTTAAGGCGGATAAGGCAATGTGATGGAAATGCAATATGAGCTTGAGATGTGACTTTTAGTTGGCTTTGGAGGTTAGGTGTCCGGAGTTGATGGTGATATTTGAGATGTTTAGGGTTGCTCCTTTTTTTTTTGGTCTTTGACTAGTGCATCATTCAAGAAAGGAATTCAATCAGAAAATTAGTAAATCCTACTAATCGATGCCTTAGAGGGCCACTTCTTTTTTTTCTTTGCTTTACTTTTTTTTTTTTTTTTTGTGCTCTAACTTTTGCCTAGGCCGCCCTTTCGGGTTTTCAACCTAGCGACTTTACCTTATAGGGAGCAGTCTTTCAATGCATGTGAAGATAAGCCGCTTTTTGAAGGATCATTACCTT
>JABEVN020003502.1:0-17959 GCA_013146195.2 Codonopsis lanceolata | reverse complement strand
AAGAACTTCTTTCCTAACAGCCTTCTTCCATGTGGGTTAAGTCTTCTCTGTTTTTCTCTAAGGTTTACTACCTTCCTCTAAATGAATTTTATGCATACACATAGAGGGACTAATTCCTTTTAAGTCGCTAAAGACCATCCTAAAGCTTCTCTATGTGTCCATAAAACTTTTAACAAACTTTCTTCTTGTTTTTCCCGATAAGCCTACGCTATAATAACAGTGTGTTACCTTCCCCTAAAATGCATATTTTAAGTGGGATGGTAATGGCTTTAATTCTTCGACTTTGGGAGAATTAATGGAAGGCATAAATTCGAGAATTTTCTACTTTAATTGTTTCTTTTATTTTAGCCTCATTATTCTCTTCTTGCTTTTCTTCCTTAATATCTTCAATCTCAATTTCCTCAAAGAGATTTTAGAATCTCTACTTCATCTTCTTTAATTTCATAACTTTCTTCAACTACTTTCTTTGACTCATCGAGAATTAATTTCGATTCTGCTTTATTTCTTTTCATCTTTCTTTTTACTAGCTTCTAGCTTTTCTTTTCTAATCTTTCTTCTTCTTCTATTTCTCTTTCAATTTCCTCAATGTCAATTTTTATGGGAGGAATAGGGCTATCATCATAGACAATAAATCTATCTCTCTCATAATCTTGCTCTTCTTCAAAAGTTTCGTTGATAATTTCTCAATCTCATCAATTGAAAAACAGCACTCATGTCACTAGGTCTATTCATAGCATCAAACACGTAAATTTCAACTGTTTCACCTAGGACCGACATTGTGAGTTTACCATTTTTCACATTTATCATTGTATTAGCATTGCCATAAATGGTCCGCTTAACAATATTGGGACTTCATTATTAGTGCATATCTTCCTTTCCATCTCTAGAACCACAAAGTCTATCGGTATGATTAATTTATCAACCTCGAACTAGGATATCTTCCACTATACCCAAAGGATATTTAACGAGCGATCGCCTAATTGTAATTGCATATTAGTGGGTTTTAGTTCTCCTAGACCTAATTGTTTATAGACCAGAAAGGCATCAAGTTAATACTTGCTCCTAAATCTAGCATTGCTTTCATCTTTTTAGAGTCTCCCAAGGAAACTTGGATATTAAAGCTGCTGGGTCTTTCAACTTAGGTGGTAATTCGGGTTGTAAAACGAATTCGACGTTTTAAACAACAATCTTTTCGTTGTTTTCAAACTTGTGTTTCTTAGAGTGAAGATCTTTGAAAAACTTTGCATAAGCCTTTGGAATATTTTTAATAACATTAAGCAAAGGTAAATTAACATTTACTTTGGATAACATATTATAAATTTCCGTGAATTGTTTGTCCATTCGGTTTTTCATAAGTCTTCTTGAACGGAATTGGAGGAACATAAGGTGGTGGAGCCACATAAGGTTCCTCTTCTTCTTGATCTAATTCTTTATCTACTTCAACCTGTATTATCTTTATTTTGAATTTCTTTTTCTTTTCTTGTTCCTTATTTGGAACTTCTAACTCTACTTCTACTTCTTTTCTTTTTCTACCTCTTGATTACTTAAATCATCAATCACTTTATCACTAACACTATCTTTTTCAATTTCTTTTTCTATTACTTTTTTAATTTTCTCGACCGAAGCATGCATATTAGAAGGAGGATCGTAATCACTTACCTCTTCACCTATCACCTTACCACTTCGCAGACGGTGATTGACTTAGCTTGCTCGCTTTGACTAGGAACTTCCCTTCTTCTCTTTTATTTGCTTCGAATTTTCAATATGTTTCTTCGATTTTCAATTTCTTCAAGCATGTACTTCATCAAAGCCGCTTGACCTTTACTTGCTACTTCTTGCTTGGGAACTTCTTCAATTCTCAACCGATTTTGATTTTGATTTTGCAACCGTGGAGGTTGTGGTGGTTGAGGTTGGAATTGTTGAGGTTGCAAAGGCTTATTTCCTCCCCAAGAAAAGTTAGGATGATTCCTCCAACCAGATTATATGTATTGGAATATGGATCATTCCTTGGCCTTTGAGGGTACATATTCATAGCATTAGCCTGCTCGAATACATAGCACTTGACGGAAAAAATTAGTAGCATGAGAATATAATCCACATAGAGCACATGCTTCTTGAATTTGCCAATTTTCAAATTGAGCTTGTGTATTTGAATTATCTTGCAATTGATATAGGCTCCTATTTTTACCTCTAGCACTTTTCTCTGTTGGGAATTAATACTTAGCATCTCAAATAATTCTTCTAGTGCTTCGGTGTCATTCTATTAATAGAACCACCACCTGCACTATCAACCATAGTTTGTAAACCCGGCGAAAGACCATGATAGAATTGAAGCACTAACACATGTTGAGCCAAATTATGATGAGGACACATAATAAGCGATTTTTAAATCTATCCCATGACTCATGGAATGTTTCACCTCGGTTCATTTTGGAATGACATGATTTGTTTTCTATACTGTAAGAGATGCATGTTTGTAAAATTTGCTCATAAACAAATCATATAATTGTGCCCAAGTAAAAACACTGTTCGGTGTTAGGTTCATAAACCATCTCTTTGCCAATTCTTTTAATGCACTAGGAAAGTATTTCATTTTAATTTGATCTTCAGTTAACCCTCCTAAAGGAAAAGTACTCATCATGTATTCATATTCTCTTAAGAAACTGACAGGATCTTCATTAGGCATCCCATGAAAAGATGGTATGGCATTAAAATAATGTCCTTTAGTTCAAAATTCCTAACAAAGATCGGGCAAGACTAAACATGATGTTACCACATTTAATGAAGGTCTACTAAAATCATTAATAGTTCTTTGATTTACGACTACTTCCATATTTCTTCTTGCAGTGCTCTTCTTGTCTTTGATTCCTATTGACCGGGTCAACTAGGTTTTCGTGATTACGATTATTGTTATTATCTTCCATTGTAGGATCAACCGAGGATCCTCTCGATTCGATTGTCTTGATTATCGTGCTCGAAAGCTAGATTTTCAAAATATCTTTGGTATCTTTTAACAATATTTATCTCTTGATCTAAATCTACCAATTCAGGATTTAAAGATCTACAACCTTGCATAAAAATAAATTAAAGCAATTTAAAAACAACTAACTATTAAGGCAAAATAAAATAAAATCTTTTTGTATTTTTATTTTTTATAAAAACAAAATTAAACTAAAAACTAAATTAAATTAAAAACTACGCTACCTACAAACTAACTACGTGAACTAGCTTGTCCCCGGCAACGGCGCCAAAAACTTGATCGATGTTTTATTTTATCTATTTCCTTGCAAGTGTACAAGACTATTATAGAATAGACTCGGAAGCAAGGGTCGAACCCACAGAGACAAGTGATCACGAACAATGCGGTTATAGATAGCAAATTATTAACCTAAGGGGGGTTTTATGTTTAATTCTACTCTAAATTACTAGTTATAGATGTTAACTAATTAGACAAGAATAATGATATGAAGATCTTATGGTGAGTGGAAATCTAGGATTCTGGGTTTCACTTATATCTCCTTTATGTTCAATTCATAATAATGTCATTCAATGTCTTGGGTTCGTTCACTAAAAATAGATATAGTCTGTTGAACAATTGGTTCAGCCTCCATCCCCGCAAAATTCACCCATTCCATATCCTAAGCACAGGAACTGTAATCTAGCTGTCACCTAGATTTATGATCTATCTGTCACCTAGATCATGTAAGAACCTGGTCCTAACTTATCACTCTCGTGCTTCGATAGGTCCAATTTATTGTGTTGGTGAGCCAATGTACGACATATGCACTTGGTCATGCAGGTATCCGCACCTCTAAGCCTTTATTATTTGCGATTACATTCATTTGTTCAAAGCAAAATAATAGAGGGGTTGATAAACAACACAATCAACAAGCATTGAATAGACATATATTAAGAATCAAAACATAAATTCGATACAAGTTACCTCCCACCTCCTAGATTAGGGATGATTTAGTTCATCATAGACGATGAACAGCACATGAAGATGATGGAAGACATGATTTGATCTTCAATACTTGAAATTACAAAACCTAATTATGTTATACAATCTAAAACTACCTAAAATCTATGTAAAGAGAGCTTCCAGCCGTCCTCCTTATGCTTAGGCTCGGCATCTGACTTCTATATATACTTGGGAGTTGTGATCGAATCGAATGACTGTGTGAAAACCCGAATTTTAAGCATTCTCGCCTACCCTTGCAAGTGTCTTGAATACCTTGCGTCCGCAAGGTCTCCGTGTGCTTCTTGGTTCTTCGATTGCTGGCTTCAGGGACCGATACTGCCTACCTTGCGTCCGCAAGGTGTCCAGAATGACAGACTTTATTTTTCTTCAATTTTTCTTTCTTTGTAATTTGCACTTAAAACCCTGGAGTTTCGCGTATTTTCACGAACAATCCTGAAACTTACAAAACTCACCAAAAACATATATTAGTACTCAAAAGACTCATGAAATAGCCTAATTCAAGTCACAGAAGCATATAAAATCGACGTATAAAATACATCGATCATTGCCCTATTTATATTATTACAAGAAACCTATTTCTTGTAGGTTAAGTCAATCCTAAACCCATTTGGATTAGGAAACTAATTAACCAATAAATAATATAAATATATTTTCCATGTGGACGGGACTAAATAATCGAGCCACGAGCCCAATTACTAACAACCTTCATCGGCCCACTCCCGCCTCGCAATACTAGTGGTTTCGCCAAGCTTGAGGAAGAGAAAGGTCGTCAATGACCTCAGTGCAATGCAGATGATGCCGCAGGCCAACATTTTCAAGTCAATGAAGAGGGATTTCAGATAATAGTACTAGTAATTACAGCATTACGCTTCTATTTGAATCTAAGAATTTTAGATTAAAACCACATTTTGTAAATCACCGAGGAAGATTTTACTTATATATAGTTACAACATCAGATTATACTCATATTCCTTATTCAAATAGTTTATTTTGGAAAGGACGAAAAAAGAAAACATGACAATAATTTTTGGACAAATAGAGTATTTGTTTGTGAAAATTAAGGACCAACATACTTTGGTGGATTTTCAACTCTTCAATACCTTATATTTTTTTCAAGTTTAGGTCTCTTGAGAGAGAGAGAGAGAGAGTGTGTGTCTTATCTATTATACAATAGAGCTCGTAGTCACACATGTGCAATTGACTAAAGCTATTTAGAGGCGGCTGAGATTAAATTATCTTAAAAGATTTAACGGTTGAGATTCACCCTTACATTCACATGTGTGAGAGTAGTTATCCACTTCTAACTCCTTATTTATCTCTCCTTATTACAAAGTCACCCCTTATAATTAATATTATGAGAAGTTGTCCTTTTTTCTTCTCCCTATATTTTTTCTCCACATTACAAAGTCACACCTTGCGATTATTAATTTTTTGAACAATCACCCCTTATAAAACAATATCTCAGTTGATTGACTGAGGTCGCGGTGATTGATTTTAGCCACACGATCAAACGGTCATGAGTCAGTTACATATAGCTCCTTACAAATAACCTCTTTCAACTATAGGTCAAATTCGAATAGCGCCCCTCAACTGTAACATTTTTTTTTAAATCACACATTTTATTTAGGCACTGTCGTTTCAATAGATGAAATACAGTGTCATAGACACGGGCACGAAGATCTAGGTACAACAGCCATGGATCGATTATAAATAATCTATTATATAAAAGAGCTCAGGTAATTACAAAAAGCTATTTATCGGCCAGGATTTGTTTTTACCAAACACAATCACTGGCCAGAATTTAATTTCACGGATCTATAACCGTTTGAATCTGGATAGTTTAGGAGACCGTTCCCGATCACTAATTGTTTTATGGTTTTACAGTTTTACCGTTATTGTTTTACAGTTAATTAATTTCCACATTATCTGTTTCATTTACCGTTATTGTTTTACATTTATTGTTATCGTAATTAACTTAATCAATTAAAATTTTTTTGGTCCACACTTTCGTATACAAATTTAAAAAAATTAAAAAGTATCGTAAATTTTGTAATTTGATATATATATATATATTTCTTTTAATTGTTATCGTAATTAACTTAATCAATTTAATTTGTATCCGGCATTTTTTTGTTCGGCCCACAATTTCGTATACAAATTATTAATTAATCTCTCTGTTATGGGCAAAGAGACCATGTTTGAAAGTCAATTTTTTAAAGAAAATATGACTTTTAGTAGTATATTAATAATAAAATGACTTTTACGGTTTTACAAATATTTTAGTTGTAGTTTCTTAATTGATTGTTATCGTAATCAAGTGAATCTAAATTTAATTTATGTCTAAGTTTGGAATATTTGTATTTTAATTTTTTCATTTTTAATTTTTATCGTACTTAAATTAATCAATTAATTTTTTTTCCGGCCCGCAGTTTAGTATACAATTAAAAAAAATTAAAAAAAATTCGTAAGTTTTGTAATTTGAAATATTTGTTTTTTTTTCTTTTTAACTGTTATCGTAATTAACTTAATAAATTTAATTTTTGTCCGGCCCGTTTTGTTTGTTCAGCCCGTAATTTCGTATACAAATTATTAATTAATCCCTTAGTTCTGAGTAAAAAGGTCCCGTTTGAAAGTCAAATTTTAAAGAAAATAATATTTTTAGTAGTTCGTTAATAATAAACTGACGTTTACGGTTTTACAAATATTTAATTATAGTTTCTTAATTGATTGCTATCGTAATCAACTGAATCTCAGTTTAATTTATGTCTGGCTTAGATTTATTTATAATTGACAAAGTTATTGCATCTCATGGAAAATTAGACAAAGTTATTAATTTGGTTTCCATTGTTGTTAAGTAAGAACCCCCAAAAGAAGAAGACTAAGTTTTCGTTCAATAAAATTTTTTTTCTTCGTATTTTTACAGTATTTACAATTAAAATATTTATTTCTTGATTTTCTTATGAAATAAATATCGAAGTAAAATGCTTTATTTTATTACGTATTTAGGTTTTCTCCCCTTTTCATTGTGTAGTATACATATATCCAACCTCTACAAATTGTAAGTAAATAGTAATTCATTTCCACATTATCTGATTCATTTATTCATAAATTTTCAAACTGGCGTCGTGCCATCGGCACAGGCAAGAGTACTAGTTTTAATATAAGACGGAGCACGACTCTTTCACAACTTAACTTACCAATACACAATGGCTTGGATCAAGATGATCCGTCTTACATAAAATACTTATAAGACGGTTTTTTCTAAGGTTTTGTTTTTTTTTCAAACCGTTAAAGCCCACTTTTGAAGCATCGTGATACCTCATTTGACAATCGATGCATCGCTTGACACCAGACGATGCACACATTTGTCGTCGCAATGTACAAATGTAAATTTTATCAAATAAAAATCCATTAAAGGATATAGGCCAATTTTTCCCTATCTTTTTTTAATATGAGTAATCTGGTAAAAAAAACATACTCCGTCCGTTTTCAAAATATTTTATTCTTTAATATGATACATCCTTTAAGAAAATTAATTGACTGTATTATAAATATTGGTAAAATGTGTAGTTTTCTTTAATAACTTTAAGTATGTGGTCATACTTAAAGTAGTTAGAAAAAGTAAGCGTAAAATGGTACAAATATTTTCTAAAAAAGAAAGTTTTGAAAATAGATAATTATTTAGAAATTGACGAAAAAAGAAAGAACGACGATAATTATTCAAATAAATTTGGTATTTGTCATTTAAAAGATTTGATTTTCAAATCCCATATGAAAACTATAAGGTGCCGTTTGGTAGCCAGGATTAAAGGCAGATAGGATTAATAAGTCGAGTTGTCTGATGTTTGGTACGCAATAAGTGGTCGGGACTAATAACACGAGTTATCCAGATTAAGTCATTATTGCCTCACTATTAATACCAAGGAGGAGGGTGGTATTATTAGCGCCTTCACTAAAAAAAATTATGATTAACATTTGTAATCTCAAAATTACCCCCGATATACAAGTGAGGATTAATAGCGATGGCACTAATAGTACTGGGAGTAATAATACTGCTTATCATTGTCTGACTACCAAACAAGCCCTAAGAGCATGGACAATGCTAAAATCAAAAACGAATCAAAGAAAATCATAGCTTACAATGGTGAATCTAAAGTGTATCTAATCTAATTTAGATTTGATTTAGTTTGATTCGGATCAATATATATAGACTAAAATCAAAACCAAATCAAATTAAATCAAACCAACCAACTGTACAATGAAACTATACATTTTTTACCTTTAAAGGCACAAAACGACATCGTTTATATCATCAAAATAAAATAAAAATGCAAAGTGGCCGACAGCCACCGTGGGCAGCAACCCTCTCCTTTCCAAACCCCCCTTTCCACATGGCACTTTCCTATTGGGCCCGATTTCTTTTCTACCTCGTTTTTCTTTGTCAATTTTTGGCCAAAAAAAATTTAATTTTTTAATTTTTTTCCTCAATTAAAGTACACATTTTTACCTATAAACAGAGATTTGTTTTGTTTCATTTTGATATCAGAAATATTTTCTATGATTTTTTCAAATTTTAGCCATTTTTTGAAAAAAAAAATTAAAATTAATGAATATAAAGATAATTGGTATGAAAAAAATATTGAATTTTGTGCCACCGTTATATATGTTTTTTGGTTTCGTATCAAATATAAAGATGTTTGGTTTTGATTTTAACATTGTTCATTATGGAAAAATGAATATTATTTAAAAAACGAACAGAAAAAAAAGAGGATGATAATTTGATAAAAGTACTATTTTAGAAACTTAGATATTGTACCTTAATCTCATTGGTCAAATTTAGTTGGCGCCGAATCTCATATGAAAACTATAAGTCTGTCCCGCGAAAAGGCCCATTTTTCTTCCATTTCAAAAGCCCTCAATAAAATGTTTCGAACAAATAAGGAATGAAAGTGAAGAGTGAAGACCCTACTCTCTCCTCAAGTTCAAAATCGAATCGGCACTCACAATAATTTGAAAGAAAAATGACTATAAAAATTTGAATTCATCTCCCCATTCCCTCCAAAATTCCATAATAAATCTCCCCATTCCCTCTAACCCATTCACCCTCCCTCCATCTCTCTCTAACTCTATCTCTTCTTGATCTCCAGTGAACAGTGATGGAGAAAAACTCTCTTTCCAAACACAATAACAAAGAGAGTATCGAGACGGAGGCGAACCCTCTTTGCAAACACGATAACAAAGAGAATATCTCACCCATCTCGGCCAAACAAAAAGACGCCAATGCCAAAAATGTTAGGAAAAGGTTTAGTCGTCGACGTCTGCCCCTTAGAGATATTACCCATCTCTTCAATTCTCCAAATCAATCCACTTCACCTTCATCGACCCACTCCCGCCTCGCAATACCAACCGTTTCGCCAAACTTGCGGAAGAGAAAGGCCGTCGATGACCTCATCAGTGCAATGCAGATACCGCAAGCCAGCATTTTCAAGTCAATGAGGAAGGATTTCAGATCGTTTTACAAAAAGATTTAGTCGACGAAAACCCCTCAGAGACATTACCCACAACTTCAATTCTCTGAATCAATCATCTTCACCTTCATCCGCCTACTCCCACCTCGCGATACCAGCCTTTTCGCCAAGCTTGAGGAAGAGAAAGGTCGTCAATGACCTCAGTGCAATGCAGATGCCGCAGGCCAACATTTTCAAGTCAATGAGGAAGGATTTCAGATAATAGTACTAGTAATTACAGCATTAGGCTCGCATTTGAATCTAAAGAATTTTAGATCGATCTAAACCACTTTTTTGTAAATCACCGAGGAAGATTATACTCATATTCCTTGTTCAATTGCTGTTTGTTTTTTTCTTTTTTCTTTTCCCTCTTACATTCATAGTTTGAGTATACCTTTTTAGAAAGAGATTTAGACAAGGTATTACTCATTTCGTATTTAAATAATTATCATGTTTGACTCGTTTAAATTTTTAATAAATATTAAGATATTGTGTATTTTTTAACATTACTCAACTGAGGGTGGGATCCATTAATGAAAGTGGTAAAATAAATTAAAGGCAAAATGGTAAAAATTATTTTCCTAAGAAAACAGTTTAAAAACGGGATAATTGTTTAGAATGCACTGAAAATGAAAACATGAAAATACTTGCCAATTTTAATGTGACTAATCAAATTACTTTCTTAATTGACTTTTAACATTATTTTTTAATTCAAAAATCAATTAAAAACATAGTTATCTTATGACCAAAGTTATATTGTATAATAAAAAATATCATAAAGACATTTTTTTATCTACCAAACTTTGAGTAAATATGTGTTCTTTGGTTATGGAAAAAAAACTAAAAGTGAAATATAAAAAATGTAATCGTAAAATTTTAAATCTTTTGCCTACCTTTAAAATTTATTCAAAATTTTAATTTTTGAGTTGATTGAAACATTTATTCAGTTTAAAACCTATCATATTATTATTATTGAATTGATCTTTTAAAATAATATTTTTAATGAAGTAAATTATTTTAGTTTTGATAGTAAAATATTCATTTAAAAAAATCGGTAGAAAATGTTTTTTATATATTATTTTTATGTAAATGAAATATGAGACATGAAATCTGGAAAAAGAAAAAGGTAATTAAGAATATCATACATCAAACTTTAAATAGCATTTATTTTCGATCAAAAGAATTGCTAAACAAAAAATAATTTAAGACTGGAGATAAAATACTCCCTTCGTCCCTAAAATAAGTCCATCTTTTCATTTTGGATCTTTCCAAAAATACAAAACTTTGTAGTCTTTTCTCTTTTTAGAAATTACATTTATCATTTGTGCACATAAATTGATAGTAAAAAATATAGGTAAGACGGACTTATAAAAATAATTGTAATACGGATTCTCTTTACCGATTCATCGCGTGTTGGTGAATTAAGTTGTGAGAGGATGAGGCTCCGTCTTACGAGTTAAGATCCGTAAGACCGTTTTACACGAAATTTACTCTAAATTGATTCCCACTTTTACTAATGACCACATTCTCACAGCACAATCTTAATGTCAATTACTCCCTCCATTTTCAAATACTCCCTCAGTTTTCAAATTATTGTTCTCATTTTCTTTTTTATCTGTTTTAAAATAATTATTCTCTTTCAATATTTTCTTTTTTAAGAAAACATTTTTATCATTTTACCCTTATTTTTTCACATACTTTAATTATAGTCATATGCTAAAGGACATTAAAGGAAATTACTCATTTTAACAATATTCATAATACAGTCAATTATTTTTTTTCTTAAACGGTATGCCGAGTCAAAGAAGACCATAATTTGAAAACAAAGGGAATAATTGTTTCCTTTCCTTTTTTATCCATTCCAATATAATTATCTTCTTTAAAAACTTTCTTTTTCACGTAAACAATTTTACAACTTTACCCTTAATTTTTCTACTTATTTTAACTATAGCCACATACACAAGAAGATTTAAAAAATCACATATTATACAAATATTTAATATATAGTCAATTACTTAATTTTTCGTATTTTTTCTTATATAGTGTGTCCGATCAAAGAAAAGAATAATTTAAATCCATATGATCTGGTCAAACAAAATACTCAACAAAAGCGCATTTGAGATTGGTCAAAGAGCCCAACCAATAGAATTTGGTAAAATTTTGATCCCGACGAGTCAACGACTTGACTTGGCGCCGAATCGGTTTTGTAAGAAACGAAAATAGTACAATGTCCAAATCCCATGTGAAATCTTACGTCTTTCCCGCGAAAAAGGCCCATTTCTCCATATCAATACCCCTCCAAATTTGAATTCTCTTCTCTTTCCCTCCCCCACCTCAATCAAATGTTTCAAACTCAAAAACAGGAATGGAATTCTCCCCTCTCTCCTCAATTTCAAAATAGAATCTGCACTCACAAAATTTGAAAGAAAAAACTTGAAAAATTGGATTACAATATCCCTCCAAAATTCCACAATAAATCTCCCCATTCCCTCTAAACCCAATCTCCCTCTGACCATCTCTTAGCAAAACTGATCGATCGAGATGGAGATAACCTCTCTTTGCAAACACGATAACAAAGAGAGTATCGAGACAGAGGCAAACCCTCTTTGCAAACACGATAACAAAGAGAATATCCCACCCATCTCCGCCAAGCGAAACGACGACACAGCTCATCCTAATTCCCTTGTTACTAAATCCTCGTCCACCAAAAATGTTACGAAAAGGTTTAGTCGTCGACTATGCCCCTTAGAGACATTACCCATCTCTTCAATTCTCCAAATCAATCAGTTTCACCTTCATCGGCCATTTTACCAGCCATTTTGCCAAACTTGCGAAGAGAAAGGCGGTCGACGACCTCATCAGTGCAATGCAGATGCCGCAAGCCAACATTTTCAAGTCAATGAGGAAGGATTTCAGATAGTTTTAGCAATCGCAGCATTATGCCTTTGTATACTCTGTTTAGAGTCTTAGATCTTGATAGAACACCCCTTTGTGCATATCACGGCCGAAAGTTTTTATTATTATAGTTACTGCATCAAATTTTACCCAATTCGTCATTCTTTTTCTTTTACCCCTTATATATATATATATATATATATATAGAGAGAGAGAGAGAGAGAGAGAGAGAGAGAGAGAGAGAGAAAGAGGGAATGGGGAGATTTATTAATCTCATTATTATTAGTCTATTATATAAAACAACAACTTTGCTAGGTTTACCACCAGGATTACCACTATGGTAACAACTATGCTTTAAAGATGCACATGCACCTCACATGCACTTTGCCTTCAAGGTAAAGTTGTCACCATAGTGGTAATCATGGTGGTAAACTTAGCATTTTTCATAAAACAAATCAATAGGTTATCAAAAGCTATTTACCGGCCAGGATTTGTTTTTACCAAACATAATCACTGGCTAGGATTTAATTTCACGGATCTATAACCGTTTGTATCTATAACACTTTGTTTTTATAACGGTTTTACTTTTATTATTTTACAGTTTTAGAGTTATTGTTTTATGGTTTTACAGTTCATTAATTTCCATATTACCTACTTTATTTACTGTTATTGTTTTACGGTTATTGTTTTATATTTATTGTTATCGTAATTAACTTAATCAAATTTTTTTTGGCCCGTAATGTAACGCCCCGTATTCTTGCATGTGCATTGTATGCTTGTTTTCTTACTTTCTTGGTTGAATTGTGAGCATGTCTACTTGTTATATAAATGTCTTAGAATCATTTATAGATCATTTTAAAAGTTCATAACATGTTTAGAATCATATAAACTTGTTTGAAGAATCGCCGGTTTAATCGCGTTGAATTTGGTCTTAGCGATTCCTCTCGTTGCTCGTATTTGCTTCTATTTCGACGTACGAAGTGTTCGTTGAGTTCTTAGCTTTATATTCAAGTCTTATTCATGTTGAAACAAACCTATTTCATGCCCAAGACATCCTAGTTAGATTGATGTTTGATTGGAGTTTGATTCGTTGTTCATTCGTCGCGTGGTTCGCGCCTTGTCTTAGCTTGTTCCGGAGGTTGTTCGGGTGCGTTTCCGATGTGTTTTGAGTAGGGTTAGACCTTAGAATGGTTGCCCAAAAGTTTGGGACCATTTAGGACAAGTTTAGAACTAGTTTTGGAGGTTCAGAGGCCCAGGCGGCCGCATGGGAGGAGTCGAGGCGCCCGCCTCAACTTCTGGGAGGAATTTCAATGTGCAGAAATCAGAAGAGAAGCCTCAGTACATGAGGCGGCCGCATGGGGAAGGCTGAGGCGCCCGCCTCAGCTCCAGACTCTCAATTTCGGGATTTTTTCCCTGTTTTGGAATTGGACGATTTTTATACCCAAACCCCTATCTAAACCTATCTTAAACCTTCCTAACCCTCCTCACTTAAGTCCTAATAACCCTAACTTGTTTTAATGATGGATTAAGAGTGTTTTGGGTGACCAATTAAGCCACAAATATCTAGTTCAAGGGACCACAACATGTTGACACATGTCCCACTCAAATTTTAGACATATATGAGCCACATTTCAGATTTTTGACTCTCATATCTCACCCTCACTCTCCAAAAACGGGATTTCATCTTCTCCAAGACTCTCCCATGGCTTCTTGAAGCTTTCATCTCCATCCTCCCTCATCCATTCTTCATTTGCCCAAGGTTCCTTCATTAAAGTTGAAGAGCTCATCAAGGGGAGCATTTCTATCCGAATAGTTTCTTCTAGTTCCTTCTTTGGTGTGTATCAAGTAAGTTACCTTCTTAATCTTCTTCTTCTTCTAGTTCTCATTGACCCTAAGGAAGCAAAGTCTATGTTGGTTGAGGTCAATGAGGGCACTTGTATGCTTTACATGCTATATTCTTGTATGTTGAGATTTTGATCTTGTTAGGAGCATGTATAGGTTAAATGCTTGCTTGTGAAAGCCTATATTATACTTTCATCTTGCCTATTTAAAGTTTTAAACATGTTAGAGACATGTATAATGTTGTTGTTGGAAGTTTGTTCATATGAGGATGCCCTAAATGGAGCCTACATTATATGTTGTTATGTTGTATGTGTTCTATCTTATGAAATGAACTCTATGATGAACTTGAATCACTTTGCATTGCCTTGGTGAGTTTATAACCTTGTTGAACCTAGAATTGACCTAGGTTGGGTTATGGAGCATATAGCTTCAATTCCTCCAAATTTGGGAATTTAGAGCAAAGACTCAACGGAGTCGACTTTAGGGAATATTTGAACGTGTTGAACCCTAGTTTCAATCCCTACGAAGTTTGGACACCGTTTGATTGGTTTACTCAAGTATGAGATTGGTTTGATTGTGTATAACAAGTTTCTATGAAAGATTGGTTTTGTGCAATTTAATTGCCTTGATATGATTTTATAGTAGAGATTGATGCCCTACTTGGTTGGTCGAGGTTCGAGTTCGCTCTGCCGAATGTCGGTCGGTCTTTGATTGGTTTAGTCAAGTAAATATCTACTTGTGCATCACGTTGAGTCCGTGGCATTATTTGGTTTGTTTATCTAAGTCGTAGGTGGGGCGATGCATCGCCTTCACGAATTATGGGATTCGTGTTCGCTATGATCGCGCACAGGACTTCACACACCTTCACTTGTGCCGATTGATGGGGGAAGTAGCCCCTTGCCGTATCGTTAAGTGCCGCGTTGGCTTGCTATCTAGATCGAGAGGATTCTCGGTATAAGTCGATAATTCACATAACATCGATGGCGCGAACGATGAAATAGAATGTTTTGCGGGAGCTCTGGCGGGTGACTATCATATCCTACTTGTATGATTTACTTTCCGCACTTACGTGAACTATGTGCTATGTGCTATGATGATCATGTATGATAATTGAGATAGATGTCATGCTATAACATGAACATGCATTGTTGTAACTTACTAAGTCTTTCGACTTACCTATTTGTTTGCTTTGTCTTTCCTTAGATCCGGCCGGGAGACGGTCAGGGATAGACTTCGCTTGTACTTGTTTGGTTGGTTGTTTAGCGAGGTTGCTCTTTTGGACTCTTGTTGTTAGACTTTTATTTTGGTAAGGGCGTTGGGAAGCAAGTCATGTAGACTTGGCTTGGGGTATATGTTGTTTGTTGTTGTAATAGACTTAACTATTTTAGAACTTGTAATCTTTTGGTAAGCCGACTTATATGTCGAGCTTTGTTTATATGTGTATGGTTCACTACTATTTTCTTCCGCTAAAGCTCGTTTAAATTGTTGTTGTTGTTGTCTCCGGCATGTTGTGGCCGTTGAGTTTATTATAAGCATGTGTTAATAATTGTAGGAGTAGTTGTTGGGTTCGGTTGTAGCGTCGCCGATGACTTGTTTAAATTAGGTTGCTTTTAGGCCAAGTGTAGCCGAGTTGTTGTATGTATGCGATGTTGCACATGATTTTGTGATCCTACTATGCATGCTTGTGTTAATTGTCTATTTGGATGGCGGCGCGACTCGGGATCTCGCATTGGGGTCAGAATCGGGTCGAATTAAATCACCGATTGGTATCGAGCTATAGGTTAGGTCGGCCGGGATAGGTTCCATGGCCTAGTTGGGTTGGTTATTGTGTGTGGATTCTAACGTCGAGTGAATTCTTGTAGGAGTCCGATGGTTAATCCGGGAGAGGTAGACCGAGGAGGTTCAGTTGAACCAGAGGTAGAATGCAGCCTTGAGGAGGATCCGGTAGTTCGGGATATAGCTGAGTTATGGGAAGCGGGAGGCACCACCACCACCTCCACCAGAGACCAGGGCCCGACACTACCCTTGTAGAGAGGTTTCTTAAGCTAAAGCCTAGCTCATTTCTTGGGGAACCAAAGCCGAGAGAGGCGAATTGTGGATGGAGGAAATGATTAAGATATTATCCATGATGGGGTGTCTTGACAGAGAGGGTTACGTTAGCAACCTTTATGTTTAAGGGAGCCGCCGAGCATTGGTGGGTGTTAAAGGAGAGTTGGGAGATGCAACAAGTTCCCATTACATGGGCCAATTTCAAAGAGAGTTTAAGAATGGTATATGTGCGGATGTGGTTCGCAATCAGAGAGAGAAAAGTTTATGATCTTGAACAAGGTAGTATGATCGTGAGGTATTACGCAAAGTTCACGCAAGTGAGCCGTATTGCGTATCGATTCCCACGGAGGCAAGGAGAACACACAAGTTTGTGAAGGGGTTAAGAACCGAGTTTAGGAAGCGATTTTAGCGCTTAAGCTCACCGATTATCGGTTGATGAGCATATGAGGTAGAGCAAGACATTGATGAGCACGAGGGTTAAGAATAATGCTAGTAGTGCACGGCGGACTACTCGGACAAATGTCGGAAACAATTCGGGTAATAGAAGGGGTTATCAAGGGAACCGTGATCGGAGTGGAGGCCAAGGTAGGCCACGGTCGGGGAAACAAGGTAACAACACTTCTTCTAAGGCGGCAAAGGGGTCGCGTAGTGAAGCTATGGTTTGTTCATTTTGCGAGTGCAGGCACAGTGAGAGGTCTTTGGGAAAAATGGGAAGTGTTATTATTGCGGTGATGGAACTCACATGAAGAAAGATTGTCCGAAGCTTAAGGCCAATCGTCGGGTGTGGGCAACGATGCGGAGCTAAGAGATGGGGACGGTAAACCTAAAGTTCAAGGCGGGTGTTTGCGCTTGATCGGCGCGAGGTTCGAGGTCTACGGGTGATTGGAGGTACTCTTTCTATATTCGATCATAAGGCTCGAGTTCTCATAGATCGGGGTCTTCTCATTCATATGTTGCTTCACACTTTATTGAGAACCTTTGCGTTTGCCTCAACCTTTGCCATATTTGCTTGAAGTGTCTACCCTCGGGAATATATGCTCGCGTCCCGAAGTGTTTAAGTCTTGTGATGTTTTGGTGGGTGACCACACTTTGCATCTTGATTTGGTAGTTCTTCCTATACGTGACTTTGATGTTATTCTTGGCATGGATGGTTATGTGCTTATCATGCTATAGTTATCGCCATAGAAAGAGAGTTACCTTTATATCTGGGTGTGCTGAGTTTACTTTTGTGGGTGATCATGCTTCGGCGACGTGCACTTTATTTCTGCATTGAGGGCTAGAAAATTATTATCTCAAGGGTGTACGGGTTATCTTGCATGCGTAGTTGATAAGAGAAAGTCTTCGCCTAACTTAGAAGGTCCGTGGTGTGTGAATTTCCCACGTGTTTTCTACCGATCATGCTATGCCACCCGATAGAGAACTAGAGTTTTGCATTGAGCTTATTCCGGGGACTTCACCGATTTCTAAGGCACCATAGGATGGCACCCGCGGGCAGGGAGTTGAAAACCCGGTTGCAAGAACTCCTAGAGTGGTTTGTTAAACCAAGTGTGTGTACCGCGCCTTGAGGCGCACGGTCTTGTTTGTGAGGAAGAAAGATGGGAGTTTGCGGGTTGTGTATAGCTACCGAGAAGTGAATAAGGTTACTATTAAGAATAAGTATCCTCTACCCCACATCGATGACCTT
>JABEVN020003501.1:0-17970 GCA_013146195.2 Codonopsis lanceolata | reverse complement strand
TCACCGAGGTTTGTTGGGCCTTTTTGAGATTGGAAGAGCGAGTTGGGAGTTTGGCATACGGGTGGCTTCTCGCCCGAGTCTTTGTCAGATCCATAATGTATTTCATGTCTATGCTTGAGGAAATATCTTAAGGATGATTCCCGTGTTCTTGAGTATGAGGAGATTTTCAGTGACTTGTCTTATGTGGAGCGTGGGGTGAAAGATCTTGACGAAAGAGCAAGTTTTGAGGAGCAGAGAGAATTCCATTGGTGAAAGTCCTTTGGAAGAATCACGAGATGGGGAAGCTTGCAGGAGGCGGAGTTGGAGATGCTGAGAGAAATATCCTCATTTGTTTGATGACTAGGTAAGAATAGGGACTAAATTCCTTAAAGTAGGGAAGATGTAAAACCTAATTTATGTTGTTGCTTGTGTTATGCATGAACTTCATACTCTTATAATCATCATAAACATGTTCATTTAGCTCCGTATATGTTTAGAGTAAATAGCATGATGTCGTTGACGTCGTTTGAGATGCATGTATGCACTTTTCTTTCACGAGATGCTTTGAATCTCGGGTTTAAGATTATGTTGTAACTTCTTGGATAATTGTTAAAGGGCATTTAAAACATCATTAACATGCCTTGGATGTTTGTTAGATGCTGAGTTGCATCGGCGGTTTGGTTGCTAGTTGGATTCTGGCGAAACCCTTTTCAATTCACTTTTCGATTAGATGCGTTGGGCGAGTTACTTTGAGTTCTTGGCCTATTTTGATGAGGTTTGAGACTTGAATCCTTTGGTTATAGATTAGAGGATATTAAGGTTGAATAGTAGACCAATTTTGGCTTGGAAGGACTCGAGCATGAGGAGGCAGGATCAGCAAAAGATAGCAGAGAAAAACCTAATTCTTTGAAATGCAAGGATGCGCGCATCTTGATACCATGCGACAGCGTGGGGTCTGCTCCGGTTCAGGGTTTAACCTTGTCCATTCTGTCAGAAATTTGGCCGCTTAAGCCTAATCTAAACACATCCTAAACCAACCTAATTAGCTAACACTAATCTAAACACCTATTAGGAGATTAGAGGTAATTAGTGACCTAATGGAAACAACTAATCCCCATATAAAACCCCAATTGACTCTCTCTTGCAACCAAACAGTTGCGGCTCTTCATTTGGCGATTTTCTTCCGGCCCTCAAGAGACACAGGAGAAGCGAGGTGAGGTGATTTCTAGGGGTTTCAAAGGGGCCAAGCTTTGCCATTATCAAGGTCTTCTTCTTCCCCAATCTACCAACAAATTTGAAGAGGAGTTGAAGAAGACACCCACTTCCAATCGAAAATTCTGATTTTAGGGCTGAGATTTTAGTAAGTTCTACCTTCCTTCCTCTTCTTTTAGGCTCCATTGACCTGGGGAATCAACCATGTGTGCTATGTGGGTCAATGGAAGCCATTAGAGGCTTCTAGAAATGCATGAACCACAGGATTGCAAGATTTTGTTGTTAGGCTTGATTGGCCTATGTGAGACCATGTCTATGTGAAATTGATGTTCTAAATTGTCTAATGAACTTGGCTATGTGAATTATCCATGAGCATTTCACTTGATTTGGTAGAGATGCTTGGAGAGTGTTGCCCCAATTATGTATTGGCTTGTTAAACATGGTGGTAAGCTTGATTATCATGTTATTCATGTTTATTGTAGCATGTTAAACCTTGTTATGTGATTTATTCATGTATGTTGAGCATGATTTGGTGGAGATACTTGGAAGGAATTTTGCCAAATGTTGATTTATCTTAATGAGTATATGATGTTAAGCTTGAATAATGTGTTATATATGTATAGTAGAGTGTATTAATACATGTTACATAATTTATTCAAGTTTTGGAAGGCATGATTGGTAAAGTGATTTAAATGAGTTTATGCACAAATTTACCAATTTGTTCTATGATGCATTGTTAAGAGTTTTGTTGGGTTTATGTGAGTCCATTGAACTTGGGAACATGATTATTGGCGATAGTTATGGACATAGGGGGATATGAAGCCCACATACCCTTATTTTCGAGGAAAACTTAGATTGAACTCAACGGAGTTAACCTTTGGGTTAGTTGAATCCTAGGAACTATAATTTTAAGTCCTACGGAATTTTTGGAGAATTCATGGAGGTCGAGCCTCCAAGAAGTTTGAAGTGTGTGAAGCACACTTGATTATGAAACTTATATGATTCTCGGTTATGATGTTTTTGCTAGTTGTGAATGAATTGCATGACTAGTTTGATAGTAGAGTGTTTACCTACTTGTTTTGAGCATATGAGTATATATTACTTGTGCTTGGTTTTAAGTCAGTGGCGTCGATGCATTGAGTCTTTGGTGGGGCGATACATCGTCTTCACGAATTATGGGATTCGTGATCGCGATGTGATCGCCGTCTTAGGGTTACACACACCCCATCGATGGCCACGGTGGGGAAGTAGTTTATCTTAGTTGTAGTAATACACGTGACTTTGATAACTATGGAACTTCGGCGGAGGCATCTCGAGGGCGTCGATATCTACGAGGATATCGAGGGGCACATAAGGAGTTTTTGCCGCGTGTTTTTTGCGGGAAGCGACCTGTGGAGGAATTTTCGGTAATGGTATCATATCCCTTATATATATGAATTGTTTCACAAGTGCTTTGAAGTAAATAACGTGCTTGTTGGATTTGGATATGATATGAGGCTTGTGTTGGTTTATTACATGTTATACTTAATAGATAACATATTGATTTAAGTTGTTAAGCATATATGCTACCACATGAATATTATGGGAATGGTTTTATTGCCAAGGTATAATTATTGTTGTTTAGGACTAAAATGCCTTGACATGGTTTATGATGAGATGTTATACTTTAATGATAACATGTTTATTTAATGTTGAGCATGGATGCCATAACATGATTTTATATACGGTTATTTCATGACGATAGCATGACATGTTTTATGATTGAGCATTATGCCATGATAGGAAGTTATGGTTAGTAACTTACTAAGTCATTGTGACTTACTTTTATTTGTTGGTTGTTTCCCTAGATCCGAGTCGTGCGGCGGATCCAAGTAAATCCGAAGGTTAGTTGGCAAGGAATTCTTTTGGAAAGGTTGCTATGGTTGTTCTTTTGCTTTTGGTGAGGTCGTTGGGAAGAATGAAGTTATGTAAACTTCATTGGGTAGCAAACCTTAATATGATTGTAATATTGTATTTGATGTTAGCTTATTCTTTTGGTAGCCAACCGGTGGTGGTTGTGCTTGATGTATATGTATGGTTATATCTCCATATGCTTACTTGTTGTTAGTACTTATAATTGTTAGTACTTAAATTGTTGGCCAGGCAAGTTTTAGTCGTGCTTGGTTTTTGGTGAAAATGTTTAGCATGCTATATTGCTAGTTATTAATATGTTTGTTCTCGGCATGTGTTTAGCCGTTGAGTTGTTAGACTAGAGTCTTAGACTTAGTTTAATGTTGGAGTTCGACAAGTAGTTCGCCGATGACTTGGTTTATTTTATGCTATATATTTGAATTGCATAACAGGGGAGTTTGTCCTCGTGCCCAATGTTGCGGCCTTGAGTCGAATGTTTTTTGGAGAGATTAATCATCTCTTGGTTGTTTTAGTTGAGCTTGTTAGCTCGGGCGCCCTTGCTATGTTATATTTGCTTCATGTGTGTTAAGTTGTCGGTTATCGCCGTTATGGCCCTACCATTATTTGCTACTTGTGTTTGTTAATTATTTTCTTGGCGGCACGACCTTGGGATTTCGTATTGAAATCGGGTCGGGAATCGTCACAAATGTCAAATGGCTCACAATATTTGGCTCTACATTTTTCATCACATGTTTTTGGAACCCACATTTTTTGGTATTTTTTGGGTTGAGGTTTTTGAAAAAAATTATGATTTGCCTTTGAATGAGGCATCCAATGTTTTACGCCAATGTTCTTTGCGTTGGTGGGCGATAATTTGCTTCTGATACATGATGAGCTTTTCCAAAGAATTCTTGCCTCTTTTTCATTCTCATACATTGCCTTTTTCGGAAAGCAAAAGAGGCGTATGTGACAGAGCTTATGACGAAGTGACAAACATAGTTTTCCTTCTTACTCTTGGTTTTCACGAGAAAAGCAGTTTCGAGAAAGCTTTCATCGATGTTCCTTCTCCTTCTTTCACAAACACCTTAGGGACAAAACCAATACGATGCTGAAGAGTTACAATTGCGAATCTTGACCTTACGTTTGCTCGAATTCCACTTGGTCGGTGTTGCTTACGCTTGAGCAAGTTGCTCCTTTAGCGCTCAATTTCCACATCCTTTCTACTTAGGACTCCTTCCAGCCTGATTATGCATTCTTTTTGATCCTCGTTGGCCTTTTTCGAGTTCATTCGCCTTACCAAGTAGTGTGACTTGATGAGCCCTTTTCTCCCAATCCTTATGCGCTCCTTGTACCCTTCCAGCAGAATCTGAATCTGAATGTCGTCATCCTCTGCAGCTGTGGAATTAAAACAAAAAAAGCTTCTGTTTACGCACAATGTTTCTCCCGATGTTACTCGATGTTGCAACATCGGGTGACTCATTCTTGAACCAAGCAGTCGAATCGGAATCATAAAGCTGCATTCAAGGTGATAAGATCACACTGGATCTTCTCCATCACTATCACTCAAAGTTGCGAGAAAATTCAATCCTTTCTTTCTTAAAGTGTTAGCACATTGGTTTGCATAGTGTCCAAAACCTTGACATTCTCTACATTGGATAGAATCAAGATTCTTACCATTGTAGGATGACTTAAACAAAAGGATTTGTGAAGGGTTTTTCGAGGGGATTGAAAGGATTGTTCTTTGGGAACAAATTTCACAGAATCAGTTTGAAATTATTTTTCGAGCTTGATGATGGAGTTCTATTTTGACTTTTATTTTTCAAATTTTTTTTGAATTTAGTAGTCAATAGAGCAATTGATTCTTCTCCAAAATCAGACTCATCAATGTCCTTTTGGATTTCAAGCAAATCACATGACAGATCGATAGGTGCAGGCATAGCAATGTTTTTCCCAGTGGGTGTGGAAGATGATGAAACACCTTTGCCTTTGTTTTTTATTTGATCGTTCAGGTTCAATTCAAAGTTTTGAAGAATTCCAGCCAATCTTTCAAAACTCATCTTGTCAATATCATGTGCTTCTTCAATAGCACATATCTTGACATTGAACCTTCGAGCAAAGTCCTCATCATCTTCTTGACAAGGCGGCTCATTTGTAATAGGATCTCCTAAGGCTAAAAAGCGAGTGGATAGATCAAGAAGTCTTCCATAATATGTCATTATGTCCTCGAGACTCTTGCATCCTTGTGTTCTCAAGCGAGTCGTTAACATTCTTAGCTTAGAGGAGCGGACAACTGGCGGTCCTTCACATAAGGTTTGAAGGGCCTCCCAGCATCTTTAGCGGTCGTAATCGCTATTACTCTAAAAGTATTTGCGTCTAAGGCCTTATAGATTGCACAAGGCTTTTGAGTTAAAGGATCTTGTGTTCCTATCATCGTTGGTCATTCGGACTCCTTTGTGATTTTGACATCACCATCAGAATCAACAGTTTTGGGGGGGCTCCAACCATTCAACACTGTGAGAACCCGAAACCTACTTGTATACTTGTCTTCCATACATGTTTAACATGATTAGAATATGTTTTTAACATGCTAGTAATATCCCTAACATGATTGACTCGATTGCATTCCTTGATCGAACCGTTATTGTCGTATCGAACGCCTATTGCCTTGCTTGCTCTAGATTGACTTGTTCTTGCTCGGGCTTTGATTTTTGGACTTAGACAAGACCTTGAGAGACATTTATAATTGTTTTTAGGACCCTTGATACTCATTCTAATGCTTCTTGGAGTTGTACATGCCTTGTACGCGTTATACGTGCAAATCTGGACCTGTTTGACCTAACGTATGGCCTGAGGAATCGTTCTACCACCCAGCCAGAACACTTTGGGCTTTGTTCGGCCATGACAACCGAACATTATGAAGGAAGTTCGGCCACCACAACCGACAGAAGCGAAAGCGAGCAGCGATTTTCCTGCATTTTTGGCTGATTACGTTTGTGCCCTTACTAAACCTCTACCATTAGTGACTTAAACCACTTGTATTAGAGTCTAATTAGCCTAATCTAAGCTTAATTAAGATTGCTAAACTTATTTCTACCAATCATCTTGTGACAAGTGGATTCCACTAACAACTAATCAAGCTGATTTCTCTACATCAGCTCTACTCTTCCATTCTTGCGCTCATTTTCTTCTGCTCGTCTTCTCCAGCCTTGAGCGAGCTTGTGCGTGAGTGCGTAGGTGAGATTAGTGCGTGAGGGGTTGGCTCCCAAGAGATTCAAGACCCGCTTGCGATTCCGAGACCGCCGTTGCGTAGCCACCGCCGAGACGAGCGATCGACACCGACAGTTTTTCTTGCTTCGTCTTTTGCTTGGCTTGAGGTAAGATATCAATTTCCCTTAGGTCCATGTTAGAGATAACATGCTACCATCTCTTGCTTCCCTTCTCTCATGCCCAAATCATTGTTCTCATTGTGTTCTACCATGATATTGATACATTTTAGAGAGTATGAATTTTTGGGAATTATTGACCATGAATGTAAATGCTTTGATTTGGACACTAAGCCTAGAAGTAAAAGTGTTCTACTCTATATTAGGAATAATTATTATTCTTGGGTCATAGAATTTCGACCATTATTTGGGGAAAATGTGATTCTAGGGTTCCATGATTTAGGAACTTAAGTTTATTCTTGGCTATGATTGTTATACGGATTAATGACCTAGATTAATTGATGCGATGACTTAGAAAAGAGTTGGAAATGCCAATAGTGTTTAACTCTATTTGGTTTGAACTATAGAAATGACTCAACGGAGTCGACATTAGTGAGCTATCAAACAATACCGGCTCAATGATTAATCCCTACGACGTTATTACATGCGTTACACTAGAAAACTAATTCTAGACTATTGAAATGAATTGATTGTCATGCTTGTATCTTTATGACATAATGAATGCATACTTGATAATTGATATATTGAGTTCGCTCTTGTCGAGCTCAATCTTGATTGTTTATTGATGAGATTATATACTAATCTTGAACGAGGACGCTCTTGTCGGACTCGTTCCATATTGATTGATTGTTGAGTAAATACTACTTGGCATTGCATAAGTCCAGCTGGCATACTTGTTATCGCACACACGCCTCCACGGCGGGCCACCGTGGGGAAGAGCTCTCCTTGGCCAACCAATACGCGCCCATTGAGAATGACTATTGTTTCCCGAGCATCTCTCGGAGATCGATGTATTATCACAACCATCGATTATCGCACGCTATCGAAAGTGTTTGTTTTGCAGGTCTACGAAGCGGCCCAGTTCTATATCCTCATATTATGTGAACTATGTGCAAATGTGCATCTTAAATAATTGATATACATGATTGAAATAATGTCTTGCCTAACGTGTTGCATAATGCCTTGTCATGCATGATTGATAGCTTACGAGTCATTATGACTTACCCGTTCCCCTGTACTTTTTTTAGATCCTAGCAGGACAGGACCTTCTCGTTGAGGCTCGCATTGATCGTTCGCCTTAGTTCTCTTTTGATCCGACTTTTGCGGTTGAAGAGGTGGTTTTAGAGGCCCTCTTATCTTCTTTTGTATTTTGCAAGGACGATGGGTATAAGCTAGTCATCTAGACTATGCTTGGGATTGTATAGACTTGTACTCGTGTATTCATGTTAGCTACTTGTAGTATTAACTCTTGTAGTATATACTTTTTGATGCCGGCAATTGTACTAGCCGTGCCTTGTATATCGTGTGTTGTTCGCTACGTATAGACTTCCGCTGAGCATCCCATTAGCTCTTATTTATTTCCTTGTCGCATTAACTGCTTAGCTTGGGTTCCGGCTGTAGTGTCGCCGAAGACTTGGAATTATTGCTTAACTGTTTATCAGGTGAAATGATTTTGAAAATGCCGACCTTTTGTGTCGAGTTCCCTTGCGACTGAAATGTTGCGTCACGTCAGTTTTAAAAATAAAATGTTTTGAGTCCTTGCATGTTCTTCCCTTCTTGTATTGTCTTGTTTGGCGCTCCGATCCGTGGTTCCATCTCGGGTCCGGGGTCGGGGTCGCCACAAACACAGCAAGCCACGCTCTTTCATCAATTGATTTGATGAAGATACGCATCTTGACTTTCCATATAGAATAATTAGCATTAGTAAGAGTAGGAGGACGAACCACGTTCTCATATTGAGAATCCATTACGTCTTTAAGTAGAATCGACTCTTAGTGATATCAAGAGAAGGCTCTGATACCAATTGAAAGAACGCGATGCACGGATTCTCGATATGGAACGATGTTACTGCCAATGTTGCAGTGAATGTTGCAACAATGGCAGTAACAATGTGAACAGAAAGTGTATCAAAGAAATAGCAGCGGAAGTTTTGTTTGATTTAAAATAAACCAGACTTAGGAAGACAGAAAATCACACAAAAACAATCTACAAGAATCAATCTTGTAGATCAAGCCTCAAGGCAACAAATTATATTAAAATCAAAACTGTTTTTGAACCTTAACAGTTAACACAAAAAATCTCACAAGATATAGAATCTTGGAGATCACAAAACCCACATAAACTACTAGAACAAACGTGGGAAGAAAGAATCAAAACAAGAACAACTTCCACAATCAATCACACAAACTGGAAGCACAAAACACAAACTTCAGGAAACACAAGGCTGTGTTCCTGAAGCTTTACACAGTAGCAGCAGCAGGTATGCAGAGAGGTCTTCGTGTATGAGTTGTTGAATTCTTCTCACACAAGACTTCTGGATTTAATCTCTCTTACTACTACTGAATCTGATTCTCGCTCAAGCTCTCTCAGCGTACTCCTGCTTCTCTGCGCCACCAGACTGCTCGACTTCTCTTCTATATATAGGCTGCAACGACTTGTAAACCAAGACACCAAGGAATCCTGCACATTCACGGCAAAACAACACATCCTACTAGGAAAGAAATTAAACCGACAGATATACAAGATTTTGTTTCCTAATTTGATACCATCAATAACTAAACACTTATGCAAAGATTTAATTACCAAAAATATCACCTAAATCTAAAAAGAGAATCCTAATTAAATCCTACCACAATAATACCAATATAAAATCCTATTTTGACCAAGAGAGTGAAGACAAGATAAATTAGGCAATGCCTAAATTACCCTTACAATTACGATTTTGAACCGCTATACAATTATGTTAGGTAGTTAAACTATTGAACCGCGGTGCAAAATTAATGCAATAAAATTGATGAACCGCAGTGTAATTAAATTATACAGTTAAACTATTGAACCACTATGCAAAATTAATGCAATAAAATTGATGAACAGTGGTGCAATTAGACTAGGCAGTTAAACTATTAAACTGCGATGCAAAATTAATGCAATAAACATGATACTTTAGTGATTAAAAACTTCAAAATAGAACCGACTCGCAATTTCTCATAATTTATAATTTGAGACTAGGCCTATCAATTGGATGTGTTGGGTTGGAATGAGTAATGAGTTGAAATAGGTCGAAACCCATTAGAACCCAAATGTCAAACGGATTGAAATGAGTTGGGTCGGGATGAATCGGGTTGAAACGGATAACGGGTTAAAGCGTGTCGACCCGTCTCAACCCAAAAACTTTCCCCCAAAAAATAAAAAAAATATAGCATAAAAAGTCACGTGTCGAAATGAGTAATGGGGCCGATTCGCTTTAATCCGGTCCGACTCAACTCGTTAATATTATTGGGTCGAAACGGGTTATCCGCTTTAACCCAAAAATATTAATGGATTGCATTGGATTGAGTTGAGTGAGTTAATGAGTAATGAGTTACAATTACCAGGCTTATTTGAGACATAACACTCACAATGTCAGAACTGACCCTTACCAAATTCGAGTTAAAAACAATTAATAAGTAATATACTTTCAACCTGTTAACTAATTATATTAACACAAAAAACATCGTATGTAGCACATTTTATCACATAGACAAACAAGAGGAATGGTAACAAAATTTCTACCGATTAAAACACTCTAGTACCTTGTACGATGTTGAATTGCCAATTCTCGAAATAATAGCACACGCACCCACTTACGGCTTCTGTTCCTATATCTCGGTCTTGCTTTACAAAAATGAAGAATGAGAATACTACTCAATACTCATTCTCCTAACACAACTCCAGCAAGCAGGAGGTGTTTATCAACCAAAAAAATAACTCATTTAATTCATTACTAGTTGACTCTTGATCCATGTTTTAATGCTAAGTAATCTAATTTAGGCTTAATTAATTACCATTAAGATTAACTATATTAATTATGCTTTATCAAGACTAATCATAATTAATTAATTAATCAAGCTTATATATAATCTTGATTATCTAAAATGAAACTAGTAACACACGATGAACAATATAGACCGAAAATGAGACCGGGTTATTATATCGTTTCTCCTCTTGCCATCTGATGTGAATGCAGAAGGCTGAAATCAACAATCTGTTCCAGCAATTTGCACAATCCCGAAACTGCTCCAAAATCAGCCACAAAACTGTCCTAAACTCCCCCAAAACTCTCACCCAATTATAAACAAGGTCCCTTACAAGTATGCCCAAGAACCTAGCCTTGTTTTGTAAGTTTTTACAGCCTATAATCTGTCCAAAACCTACCTTGGCCGAGATTTCAAGTCAACAACTCAAACAGTCCGAATTCTTCTTGAATAACAAGGCTGTCCAAAATTCACAAGAAATAAAAACGAAAAATCATAAAATAAAAGGATAGAAACGGATTCACCGGTTAGACTTCACTCATCTAACGTAAAGAATTCCGACGTCACAACTAATCTAGGCTTCACTCACCTTTGATTGAATTGAAACGATTTAAAGAAAGAACAAACCTAGTTCTTCGCAAAGTTTTCACTCTAAAATCTGATCTGCTTTATTTAATGAAAAGGATGCCTTTAAATAGGCTACAAGTTTACCCTAATTCTACTTACTAAAATTAAAGACTTCTTAGTCAACTAGGAAAGTAGATAACATAAGGAAACTTATTCTAAAAGGAAACAAAATATCCTAGGTATTGAATCCCTAACTAATTAGGAAGGAAATAAAGCTAAATAAATAATTAAAACTATAACTAAAAACCCCTTAAAATACAAAAACGGGATTTAATAATTTTAAACCTAAACTTGGTGAATCCTTGAGCCCCTAGGATTGTTGGTGCCGCCCTTGTTGGAGCCCAAACAAGGCTGCCCTCTTGACCTCATTCAAGCGTGCCATTTCTTGAGCCCAAAATGTATTCCATGCAATTTTCCATTCCACCCTTTCGTGTGCTTGCCTTGTCTTGCTCGTATGGACCCTCATGTGCTCGCGTGTCCCTTGTCGAGCTTATCTCCCATGCGCTGCCCGACTTGGTTGCTTTACTCGCATCCCAAGTTCTTCCTTTCCGCGAGCCCACTTTGTTCGACCCTTCATCCTCGCACCAAATACCCAAGTCTACTTTAGTTTCCCTCGGCCTTTTAGTGCTCAGCCGAACACCTTTGTGAACCTCAGCATTCCATGACCATTTCTCTAGCTCATCCTCGGCGTTCCTCGTCCCGTTCACTTCACCATCTCATCGCCTACTCTCATGCTGCAGTCTGGTACTACTCTTATTGAGTTTCGAGTTGTGGTTTGGAGTCTTCAGTATTTCTCTCTTACTCGTCCTGAGTATTACCTATGTGGTCAACAAACTTTCTCAATATATGCATAGGCCGACTATTGAACACTAGAATGCTGCCAAATGCTTTTTTCATTATCTCTGTGGCATTATTGACATCAACATCTTCTTGCATAGTTACTATCCTCTCACTCTTCATGCATTCACAGATGTCGACTGGATATGCAATAAGAATGATTTTACTTCAATTAGTGCTTATATCGTCTACCTTGGCCGCAACTCGATTTCTTGGAACTCCAAGAAGCAACATATTATTGCTCGCTCCTCAAATTAAGCTGAGTATCGAGTTGTTGCCTCCACAGCTGCCGAGGTTCGCTGGATTACATCCCTCCTCGATGAGCTCAACATTTCCTCCTCGTTCTACCCAGTTATTTACTGTGACAATGTGGGTACCACAAATCTCTGCTCCAATCCGGTCTTTCATTCTTGCATGAAGCATGCGACTCTTGAGATGGTATTCTACGAGTCTCACATGTTTCCTCGGCTGACCAGTTCGCCAATGCTCTCATTAAATCACCGCCTCGTCAACGCTTCCAACATTTACTACTCAAGATTAGTCTCTTTTTACGGACGTCCAACTTGCAAGGGACATATTAGAGATTAATATATATGTACATATCTTTGTATTTATTTTTTCTGATTCCTTTTTTAAAAAGGACTTCTATTTGTATTTGTCTATAAATTTGTTATAGTAAAATAGTATTTGCAGCTGTGGAGGCAACAACTCGGTACTCAACTTCATTTAAGGAACGAGCAATAATGCGTTACTTTTTGAAGCTCCAAAAAATTGGATTGTTGCCAAAATAACCAATGTAGACATTAATTAAACTTATACTCCGTATATTATTAACATCGATGAAAAAGTTATATTATTATTCATAATAATTAGTAGTATAAGTTTCTTTACAACAACCCTCTTTCCATTATGCCAAATATCATTTCCACCTCATTACTTGATCCACCTGCGCCAATCTTGTGGCGTAATCAAAAGGGTTTTGACTTAAGTTTAGGTAAAGGAATGACTTGTACATTTTGGTCAAATGGAACTAAGCATTTTTATGGATCGGATTTTGATCAGAATATAATGTTAGTTTTAGGATATGAATTTTGTTTTTCAATTCGATAATCTGATTTTAATCTGAATTCGATAATTCAAAAGCTTAACAAATCAGATATGGATTAAGATGTTTCGATCCGATAACAACTCAATCCGATCTAATATAAAAAAAAGACATTAATATTATGCATATAAAAACTACTCGTGGAGTTTTTAGTCATTAATTATTACTCCTATTTTGACTAAATATAAAATTTTCTGCTTACTATAATATATTATTTATATTTGTGTAAGATGAAAATAAGAATTTTTAATTATATTTGACTTTTGATTAAGCAAAAATACATCAATATTAATTTTATTTCCTATTTTAATAAGAGATAAATAAAATCTGAATAAAAAAATTTAAGATATAGATCAAGCTTTGAAATATTCGAAAAATAATCCGATTTGATACAAGTCTGATAATTTTTTAACAAATCGAATATAAATTTGATTGATCAAATCCAAATTCGATTCATTAACATACCTAAATGGAACGGGAGAAAATAAGTTTTTTTTGTCAAGCGGGTAGAAACGAATTAAAGTTTAAAAAAAATTAAATTAGGAACAGGTTTGATGACCAACGCCGTACTCTTTATGGCAAAATAAAAATAAAAATACAATTCTACGGTCATTTTCTAACTAAAAGCTAACGTTAATCATCCAAATCCAAACACCAAAGTTCCGTTCAAGCCTATCTTTCTGACGTCGAAATGCGCGCCAAATCAACCCGATCCTTCCCACGGTCCCACCCGATTACTATCACTATAATCTATATACGTCTCTCTATATTAATCTAACTCCATAGTCACATACCCATTACCGGAACATACTCAATCATGGAACCACCGGCGACAAATCCACCGACCACCGACCGCCCCGCTGCAGAAGACGACCTACCCACCACCAGACGGATCCACCGTCTCTCCTTACACCTCAACCCAACTCAATCACTTCCCGATCACACCCACCTTGACCTTCAGGTGGAAGCGTGCTCGGCGCGTGGGAAGCTCGACGTCAACATGACGCAGTTGACCAACTTCATGAGGGGGGAGAACAGGGATATACAAGAGAGAATTTACGAGTATTTCAACGCGAGGCCGGATCTTCAGACCCCACTTGAGATCTTGAAAGACGATCACAGAGAGCTTTGTATGAGACAGCTTGCGGGTATTGTTAGGGAAGCTGGGATTAGGCCGTTTCAGTATGTTGTTGATGATCCGGCTAAGTATTTTGCAATTACTGAAGCTGCTGGGAGTATTGATATTTCGTTGGGGATCAAGATGGGGGTGCAGTACAGGTGATTCCTCCCACTGTTTTGTGTGTGTGTTTCAGATTTGGGGCTTATCATTTGTAATCCTAGTCAAAACAATTTTTATTATCTGACTATCCTATCCCAAAAAAGTACAGTTCACTTTTTTAGTTGAAAAAATATTTATAAAATTATCAATAATAATTTTTATTAGTGAACATTTATGAATTCGTTGGTCAAAATTAATCTTTTTTTGCCCAAAAGAAAGGTCAAAGTGAACTTTTTTTCTATTTTTGGGATGGTGGGAGTATTTTGCTTTTGAGTAGGTCTGGAATTCTATAAGTTGAAGATTGTGTAGGTCCTCTCCCAAATAAGTCTTAAGTAATTATGAAAGCAACACATGCTTGGATTTTATTTTATGTTCATATTACTATGATCAAGATAACCATTATAGGATTGTTATCCATCTTGAATTAGCACATTACTTATGTTCAACTTAATTCAACTCAATCTTTGTCCCAATCACTTGGATTCGAGTGCGTTAATTCTTTATTGCCATTTGTTTATGTCCAATCCAGGTTCATTGGTTCATCCCACTAGCCACACCCAAGCATATCCATCTTTACTATTAATGTATGCATTAGTTTTGGTCTTCCCTTACCCCTAGTCTTGTTGTTAATATTGATACTATCAACGTTTTCCCGACGGATGCACTAGATGTGTTCAGCTAAACTCCCTTTGTTGACATTCTATCATATATGACTTGCATTCCGTTCCATAAAGTAGCTCGGGTTTAATAGTTGTCCTACAAAACTTTGCTCTCAACGTAACTGGCATACACTGATCACATAACTCTTCGGATGCATTTCTCCGCTTCATTTAATCTTATTTTAGTTTATGACTAGCATCATCCCCCATGACATATCTTGATAACTAATTGATAAAAAAAAATCAAACAATAGAATATGAAAACTCTCCAACTTTTCATGGAATGAGGAAGAGCGATTTGTCTATGCTTGCAAGTGTGTGAAAGTGGGGGGAAATGGGTGTTACGAATTTTTGTTAGTGGTTTACATGATATGTGTAGATGATAAAACTGTTGTGGGTGATCAAGTCATATCGAACGAGTGTGCTCGCTCTTCAAATTACAACTTTTCATGGAACGAGTGGCCAATTGATCCATAATTGGTACTACCATCTCTTATGAGTATTATTATTTTTTGATAAGTAAAGATGGTATTAATAGCGCCTAATGAGGAGGCGCGCCTATGTACACATGAAGTATACATGTCATTTACTTTACAAAAGAGATACTCACTTCGTTTTAGGCAAAGAGTCCACTATTTCATTTTGGAATGTTTCACTTAAAGAGTCCATTTTAAAAAATTAAAGCATAAAAATGTCATTTTATTACTAATGAGCTACTAAAAGTGTCATTTAAAAAAATTTGATTTTCAAACGGGGACTCTTTACCTGGAATGGAAGGAGTATTATCCGCAAACTCTACAAAAGGATTGCCACCCTGATCTAACAGCTCATGACACCAAAAGAACATTGACTGCATAATCAGCTTCTGGAGCTCTTCCACCTTCCTCTCTTCATTCTCGAAGCATCTTCTGCTTTCTTTCCTTCCGGATGGACCAACACATTGCCATAGAGCCACTTCCCAAAAAACATTTTTCTTTTTCCTCTTATACAAAGCCCAGCTTTCCATCAAGTGTCTCACACATCTGGGTATAACCCAGCTAAGCTAACCCGGAAGAGATTGAAGACAAAATCCCAAATCTTCCAACTGGACAATGTAACAGGAGATGTTTTACGTTTTCCTCATCTGCCTTGCATAAAAAACACCAATTAACATATATATTTTTCGTGTGTCACCCGTTAGAAGTGCTTCATTGACGGCTTCCCACATGAAGAAACTCACTCTGGTTGGGGCCTTGGTTTTCCAAACGTTACTCCACGGAAAAATTCCTTCGGTGCCCCTTAACTTCTGGAAAAAAAATATGACTGAGAAAGTCTTGTTATTCACCCCCTCCGACACTGTTATATCCTCCCCATCGCCACTAACCTTCTGAGTGTACAGAAACTTGAAGAACTGTCCCAAAGAATCCATCTCCCAGTCTTGGGGATTTCTCCTAAAGGATGGATTCCAAGTGATTACGCCATCTACAACCTGTACTACCGAATTAACTGTCTCGTCTTTATTCCTTGCTATGTTGTACAGCATGGGGAAGACTCTTCGCAGCTCCATATCGCCACACCACTTATCCTTCCAAAAACAAATCGACTTCCAATGGGGAGTCCATCTATTCACCCCTTCCCCATATTTTCCCCACCACCTTCTTCCACAGAGTACTGACTTAGATATTTCCACATCCATTTGCCCATAAGAGAAACATTAAAAAACTTAAGATTCTTGATACCTAAGCCTCCATTTCTCATATTTAAACACACCATCTCCCATTTAACCAAATGATACTTCCTCTCCACCGAATGTCCCTCCCAAAGAAAATCTCTCTCCATTTTCTGCAGCCTCTTTGCCACAGATGCAGGCATACCGAACACCGTCATACAATACGTAGGCAAGTTAGAAAGAGTACTCTTGATGATAGTCAATCTACCGCCTTTCGACTAGTATTGCTTCTTCCATCCAGCAAGTCTTCGCTTGAACCTTTCAATAATCGGATTCCAAATGTTCTTGCTATTTGAACAAGCCCCGAGAGGAAGACCTAAATAAGAGGTCGGTAACTTTCCCACTTTGCACCCAAAGAAACCCGCCACATATTCTATATTGTTCACTTCCCCTACCGAAAACACCTCGCCCTTGCGAATATTTATCTTTAGACCCGATGTTGCTTGGAAAAAGAGTAAGACTAAACGAAGATAGCCCAAGTGAGAGTGGTCCGCCTCGCAAAAGACTTAGAGTATCATCAGCAAAAAGCAAGTGAGAAGTTTTCAATTCCTGATCTCTGATTCTTCCCACATTGAATCAGGTTCTTAGCTACCGAGATATCCATCATTCTACTCAACGCCTCCATAACTATGATGAAGAGGAAGGGAGATGGAGGGTCTCCTTGTCGTAACCCTCTCGAGCTAGAGAAGAACCTTGTTGGTTCACCATTAACCAACACCAAGAATTTTACCGTAGAAATATAGAAGAAAACCCACTCTCTCCAACGGCTTCCAAGACTCATCCTGGACAACTCATAAATCCAGAAACCCCCAGTTTACGTTGTCATATGCCTTCTTTATATCCAATTTGCAAATCAGACCTGTCTTCCCGCTTCTTAATCTCAAATCTACAACCACATTTGCAATCAACACTGCCTCTGTAATCGTCGACCGCTCACGAAAGCGTGCTGAGACTCAGAAATGATCTTCCCTAGAACTGATTTCATACGCACTGATAGAACCTTAGCGATAATTTTGTACACTCCTCCAACTAGACTAATAGGTCGAAAGTCTTTAATATCTTCCGCTCCACTACATTTTGGGATCAGCGCTATAAATGTGGCATTGAAACTTTTTCTCGAATCTCCTTTGAGCATAAAATGAAGAGAAAATCTCTATAACTTCAGACTTAATCACCTCCCAGCAGTGTTGGAAAAAAATAATTGGGAAACCATCCGGTCCGGAGCTTTATCCCCTTTCAAAACTCGGACTGTTGCACTAACCTCCTCTTCAGAGAATGGAGCTTCCTGGAGATCCTTATCTTCTGAACTGAGAGACCTGAACGGTAATCCATCCAGCTTTAAATCACAAGCGCTGCTTTCTGTGTACAGCCTTTGATAAAGCCTGCTATGCCTCTCTAATCCTTGAATCATCCTCTAGCACCTCCTCACTAATTGAC
>JABEVN020003500.1:0-17974 GCA_013146195.2 Codonopsis lanceolata | reverse complement strand
AACACTTGTTTGTTTCCGGCCTCACCGCCGTTGCCTGGATAAGCTACGATGATTGCCAATGCTTCGACACCCAAGCGAGCACATTCTGCTGTGAATTTGTCCGAGAATTGGGTGCCATGGTCGGAGATGATTGCTCGAGGGACCCCGAATCGGCACCATACTTGATCGTTAACAAACTTGATGACATTGGCCTCTGAGATCTTGGCCAGGGCTTTGCTTCGATCCACTTAGTGAAGTAGTCTATGTGACCACCGCATACTTGTATTTGCCTTTATGCTAGGGAACGGGCCGATCGATCGATTCCCCCACATGTCAAGGGCCGCCGCAACGACGGGCTTTGCATTGTGGATGGAAGCCCTGTATGTCCACAGATCTGCACTTGTCACATTCGCGAACATATTTCTCTCATCCCTTCTCGAGGGTTATCTAGTAGTATCCTCCGCGTAACCTTCTCACCAAAGCTCGTGCCTGATGGCCACCATATTCTCCCTCATGTACCTCATATAGAACACCTTTAGTTAATTATGGGAGTACACAGCGAAGCATAGGTCTGACCTTAGATCGCTTGTATAGATTCCCCCTACTACCGAGTAACGCCAGTTTCAAGCCAATCGTTGTGGCTTGACCTTGTCCACGGGCCGAACTCCCCTCGACGTAGTTCTTGTAATCATCAATCTAGCTCGTCGCCGGCTCAATGTCCATTATGACCTGGGCTTTTCAACACCGGGGTTTCCTGTGTGCTCGATCACCGAGGGATTTAGTAGTGCCAGTTTGCCTCCGATTTGGATCTAATCAAGCGTCAAGATGTTGTCTCAAGCTACGGTCAATTTCGATGATCTCCCAAAACTTGAAATTCTTCAAGATTTCTTTAACCAAATAAAGATTTGACCGGTAGATGATGCACCATATATTCCCCCGACTTGGTTCACTACTAGTTGTGAATCCGAGTACACCGTGACCGCTTTCTACGCCCACGTTCCGCCGCGAAGCTCGAGACCGGCCGATCATCGCTTCATACTCGGCAACATTGTTTGAGGGGGGAATTTGAACCGGTGCTAGCTCAAACTCGCGGACTTCATCTGGGAGCTATGAAGGATGTCGCCTCCGCTCCCGACTTTGCTCGCTACCCCATTCACGCAAAGATCCCAACAGAGTCGGGCCGTGTTTGCTGCAATGCTTTTGCTCTGCTCCACCGTTGCTTGGCCTCGTGATCCTCCCGCCGGGTGAAGCTTGTTTCACCAAGAAATCGCCTAATGCTTGAGCTTTGATCGCCGCCTGGGCAAGTAATCTATGTGGAACTCTCGTGAGCTCGATTGACCAGCTTGAGCAGCCTGCCTCGATGTGTCAGTTTGTGTAGGACTTCACAGCGCAGGTGCGTCTGTGTGTATACTATGGTTATATGTCGAGAAAAATAAGCCCTTAATTTTCGGGCAGCTATGACAAGCGAGTAAGCTAATTTTTCTACATTAAAATAACGACCCTCAATAGACTGAGGGCCTTGGATACATAGTACACAAGCTTTTGAATATCTAGTTCCTCCCTAACTAAAACAATGGCCACGGCCTAGTCCGTGGCTGCTACATATACAAATAAAGGCTCACCGGGCACGGGGCTACTGAGGAGAGGTGGTTTGCCACGGTATTCCCTGAGCTGCTCGAGGGCCTTGGCATAGTCTCAGATTCCACTCGAAACCCTTGTTGCCACGCCAGAACCTTGAAGAAGGGAGGCATTTTTCACCGACCGAGAGATGAAGCGCCTAAGGCAATGACCCCGCCATTTAACCGGCCGATGTGTTTGATGCAGTGAGGTCGCTCCATGTCGAGTAGAGCTTGTATCTTCTTCGGGTAAGCTTCTATGCTGCGCTGGTTGACCATGAACCCAAGAAATTTCCCTGCTCGGACCCCGAAGGCGCATTTGCTCAGGTTCAGCTTCATGTTGTGTTTGCGCAGACTGTCAAATGTTTTTGCCAGGTCAAGAGTATAGTCGTTGCCCTTTGTTTTGATGACCATTTCATCTATGTACGCCCATGTTTCTCGCCGACAGAGCCGAAACCTTGTTGACCATACCGTAAAGCCCCTCGTGATTTTAGCCCGAAGGGCATCATTTTGCAACAATAGAGGCCCCCTACCGCCTGATGGTCGTTTTCGCCTTCTCTTGCTCGTTCATTTTGACCTGATGATATCCTGAGTATGCATCTAGGAAACTGAGCATTTCGAACCCGGCTATAGAGTCGACGAGCACGTCTATGGGAGGCAATGGGTAGCAGTCTTTCGGGCAGGCTTTGTTGAGGCTGGTGAAGTCCACGCACATCCTCTATTTGTCGTTGGCCTTCTTGACCATTACCACATTTACCAGTCAGGTCGGATATTGAATTTCCTCAATGATGTCTGCCTTCAGGAGCTTCTTGACCTCTGCTTTGATTGCCGCGTTCTTCTCGGGTGAGTATTTCCTTGGCCGCTGCTGGATGGGCCGAAAGGTAGGATCAACATTCAGGTCGTGGCGGGCAATATTGTCAATGATACCCTGCATATCCTCGACCGTCCAGGCGAACACATCCAAGCTGTTTCTTAGCAGCTCAATCAATCTTTCCCGAGCTTCAGGAGGCATGGCCTTCCCGATTTTGATTTTCTGCTCGGGGTAGGCTGGATTGATAACTACCTCTTCCAGCTCTCCCTCCGGTTGAATGTCGGGCTCGTCCCGGACTTGGAGAGTGTCCATCTCAATGTCTTGTGATTCTGGGCGCTTAGCCTTGCGCCTGGAGGACCCTGGTGTCGGGGCTTGCTCGAGAACCTCTATTTCCATGGGATCCGCCGCTTCAAAAGTCTCCCCGAGTTCGATTTTATTAATCGGGGACAAGTCAAGCCGCTTTTCAAGAAGTCATTGCTGGTAACTCGGAAGGTCCGCGACGCTTTTGAGTTGTCTGTCCGGTCGAGAATGTCCACGATCGCTGCTTTTCCGCCGAGATTCCCGGACATACCCCCACATTGCCCGAGGTTTACTGTTGAGGATCCCCACTCCGTTCTCATTGTAGAACTTGACTTTCTGGTGGGGAATGGAGGTGACCATCTGGAATTTGGCCATTGCTGGAGCGCCTAAAATACAGTTGTACACTGATTTCAGGTCGATCACTAAAAATATGATCATCTCTATCCGGGTTTGAGCCCCATCACCCATGAATACCTCCAGCTCGATTGTGCCCTTAACACTCACTTGGTGATTGGTGAACCCCTCCAGCTTTCCCAGATATGGCTTGAGGCGGGCATCCGGCAATTCCAGTCCAACCACAATTCGAGTAGGACCCTGTGGACTTGCCAATTGTTCACCAAACATGAAATAACCAGGGGCTGCTCGAATGCCAAGGGAGTGCTTGCCAACTCACTACGGGTAAAACAGATGTTTTGCTCGGCCTCAGCTCACAGATTGGCGTGTTGACAGCCTTGGACAAGGAATATATATGTTTCCCGAGTTGTGTGTTGGACGGGAGCTCCTCTTGAATCATGTTTATCACCCCTAGAATCTGAGGGGCCTAGCCACCTCTTTCTCTTGGGGGTCTTCCCTGGTCATTGTTGGCATTGTTACCTGCGCCCTGATCCCTTTTAAGGCGGTCCAGCTTGCCCGCATTGATTAGCTTTTGAATTTCCCTCTTCAACACAATGCACTTCTGGTGTGGCCATTACCATGGTGTTAATCGCAGTACTTTGTGTTTTCCCTGCATGTGTGAGCTGTGGTCGAGCGGATATGGATGGGCAAGGCCCCCTACTCGAACATAATTTCTTCTCGCGTAGTGTTTAGTAGGGTGAACTGAGCTTCCCTAAATCTTTGCCCGGGGGTAGATGTCTTCTTTTTGTCTCTGGTCAGCTGGCGTGGTCGAGATGCCTTGAGCCTTGTCCTTATTCTTGGCCTTATCAGCCTTGACACTTTCGGTCAAGCAAAAAGATGCGAATTTGCTAGCGCTCGCTTGAAGCCGGGTTCATTACTAGCATTGTTTTCAAGGGCCCCGCCTCATGTTGTTGAGGTAGCAAAAGGTAATCTCAGGGTCACTGGTCGCAGTCACCTGATCGAGCATCTCCTCGAATCTCTTCAAGTAGTTGCTGTATGATTCGTTATCACCCTGCTTGATCTTGGCAAGGTCAAAACGATTCTTGGGGGTCGGGCCTGCATTACCGAATTCCTCTAAGAATTTTTCTCTGAGCATTGCCCAGCTACCGATCGATCCCCGGGGAACTCTGCCCAACCAGGCATGTGCCTTTCCCTGTAGAGCTCCTTCGAACGCCCGCATCTTCAAGGCCTCTACTTCAGTGACCATCCGAATTTGTGCTTCGAATGATCGGAGCCAATCACTTGCCCGCGTCTTCCCGAAATATTTTTCGAACTCATGCGGGAAGATGACTCTCTTGGCGCGGTGGCGCATTTTCAATTTCGGAGGAATGGCTGCCCTCCGCCAGCCTTGGCGGCTCCATAGCCGGGCTTGGCCACGGCTAAATTAGCCATTTGCTGAGCCATGTCTCTTTTCATGGCCTCCATCCTCTCGGACAGTCGCCTCTCCGCATCTACCGTGAGTCTGGAAGAGTGAGCTGGGTCTGTTTGGTCGCCGCGCACTCGAGGGCAAAACGTTGGCTCATAAGAGGATCCGGCCTCCTGTGTGACTCGAGCTTTGTATTTTGGCCATTGCACATCTGCCTCTACGCATTCACGGGCCCTGCGGCGACCATGGCTTTCCTCCTGAGCATGGCGCTCTTGGCGATGATGGTGCCTGTGGGAGAGATTTTGACGGCTGTATCTACTCTCAACCTGGTCATCTGCTTGTTTTACCGCCTCCACTCTTTCAGACGGTACGTGAACAACGGAGGGGATCTGTCTGCTTAGTGTGGGCAACTGTTGGGAGGCATGACCATTGCCAACAGGTGTCGGGTTACTGAGAGCGGGCAACACCATGTCTGCAACTAGCACCGGGGCATGGCCCAAGGAGAGCAGCTCCTGGTTAAGTGCGTACATTTTGTTATAATACTCCACCTGAATTTGCAGAGCAGCAGCTTGTTGATCAGGATTTTGCCCGGATAAACTCATGTGATGTGCTCCGACCATTCTCCCCGGCGGTTGAGTCAGATTCTGAGGTCTTGGGCGCTGCATCGCGCCTCTCGTTTATAACCATCCTAGCATCACGTTGGCTTGCACGGCTTTGACTGTCATGTTGGGAGACCTGTTCCTCCACGTATGGCACTTCATTACCCTGAATTGTGTGCCCAGCAGCCACCTTTTGATTTCTAGTTTGCACCCCGTGTGGTGCCCTTGGCGGGGGGTTATTGTTCCCAGCCTGGTGGTTGCCAGCTTGTTGGTTACTGAAGGTGGCATGGTGTTTGCTTCCCTTTCCATCCATTACAACCAAGAGAAAATCAAGAATTTTACCGGAAAATTTAAAGAGAAGTGTTGAAACTTCTTTCCCGGCAACGGAACCAAACTGATGTGGCAAAATCACTGCTTGGGCCGTCCGTATGAAGGGTAGGTTATCTGGTCTTTGGATCACCTCCCTTGAGCCTGTTAAGAACACAAGAAAACCTGAGTGGAAGTGCAAGGCAGGGCCTCGGGAAACCCCTCCGGCGTGAGAGTAAGTCTCGTGTGTAAGCTTGAGAGCAAATGGACAGAGTATCTAGGCTCAAGAAAGTGTGTGTACCTTGTTAAGGATTATGGAGAGGTATTTATAGGCCCTCAAGGTGATTGAATTCGTCTAGGATTCAGTTTCCATAGTTACCAAATCAATCAAGGAGAGAATCCCTTGATTTTAGGCATGATAGGCGGCTGACCGCGTAGATGTAGGAGCAGTTAAGGCAAGTATCCTGCTCAAATATGGAAACCTTTGACTTGTCTTGGAGAGCAAGCCGCCGGTGCTTCCTGTTTGATGTGTGCCCGGGCGAGCAAGGCTCTGCCCGGGTGTTCAATATGCATTGTTTCCGAACTCGTTGTAGGTCCAAGAGACAGGCTCTGGTCGGGCAGGCAGGGCCAATGCTTGACCAGGTTTGGACGGGATGAATCTGATTCCCTTACTCGGTATGAATGTGGTGTCCGGGTATGACCCCTGGTCGAACAGGCAAGGCTTATGCCCGGCCATGCTTGGATGAGAGTTACGCTGCTCGCTGGGCCTGTGGGCCCCATATGCATTATGCTCGTGATTGGCACGTGATGCTAACTCGTGCCTTGCTCGTGACCCGGCTTGGGCCGGGCACATCAGGCTTCAATATTAGCTTCCAAGTTTTCTTGCATATTTTCAATGCGGAAAACCTTTGCTCCTCCACCATATAGAGGTTCTAGTGTAGAACATTGGTCTTCATTTATGTTCTTCACAATATTGATTGTCGTGTAACAATGGATGCATACCATACGTTTAGTCGTATTATCAAGATTTAGTTTCAACTTTGAAATGGCCATACAACTATACATTCACATCTAATCATGCATTGATCTTGCGGAAGCTAGATAAACTTCTTACACTCTCATCCTAGCAGGCAACCTCGACCTTAGTGTGTGCAAATGTCCAACCACAATCTGAGAGTTATATTAAATTTTCTTATGGTCAATCATTAACCTTTAGTTATTTGCCTAAGTGGCTAAATGTGATGCGTACCAGTTAGCATAACAACTTAGCTTAGAACTTAGTTGCTGTAACAATTTCACAGACTTCGTGCTTCAGCAAGCATCACCAGCAAACTTCAGCAAAGCCTTCAACGCTTCACCTGAAGACATTGTCTACGTGTGTACAGTTGTTTATCGTGCTCCAGTCTAGAAGAAAACTCAAAGAAGTCCAGCTCAGCATTGTTTATAGGATTGTAAATTCAGATATATATATATATATATATATATATATCCGTTTGAATTTATCCTCCAAAGCTGACCTCTTGAAGAAGCTTCATCCATGTTTCAAGAATAAAGCTAGAAGACTTTTTCTCTGTGATTATTGCTGAATAGTGGGACATAGTGGATATATAGTGATACAGGAGCAAGTCAAATGGATATTAAGATATACTTTATTATATCTAGTTGATTGTGATAATATTGTAATTTTCGGATTTATATTTATTAGGATAGTATTTTTATATTTGGAAGTACATTTAAGCATTTAATTGATGTATTTATGTTCCATTAGGTTACTATATAGGTTAGACAAGTTTTTAGGAAGTTTTAGCTTATTTCCCAAGATTTATGAGTCATATAAATATATGACTCGATGTAATTACAAATTTATCTTAAATTTTAAGGAGAATTGATTTTTTTTTCGTCCAATTTCCGGTATTCTTTGTGAATCAACGAGGTTGATGCTTGAATCGTGGTAGGTCGTAGACGTCAACATGATTTGGATGCCTAGATCATGGTATTTTTGCGAATCTCAACAGGATTTAGAAGATCATTGCTAATAGTCGTGCGCGATCTCAACAACTTTGATATTATCATTACTTTTCAGTATCTTCCGCTACATCAATTGGTATCAGAGCCGAAACTTTGTCTCAATTTACCCATTTATTCTATTTCTCTTCCTATTTTTTATGTTCATCATCCTTCCTTCTGTACCATGTCAATTGCATGTAATTCCAAATTTAGCTTGAATTTTAATAAGAAATGATTTCTTTTCGTCCAGTTGCCGATATTCTTTGTGAATCAACGAAATTGATGCCTAAATGGTGGTAGGTCATATACCTCAACATGATTTGGATGCCTAGATCAAGGTAGGTTTGCGAAACTCAACAGGATTTAGAAGATCATTGGTGGTAGTCGTGCGCAATCTCAACAACTTTGATATTATCGTTACTTTTCAGTATCTTCCACTACATCATACAGTCTGACACGCCACTGTCTAAAGCTTTTAAAGAATGTACCAACTCTTGTAGGACATAGTTGTTTTTCGGCTAAACGTCTATTCTGCACAGTACCTGCTTCTCATTTCCATACTTGATCAGACCTAGATAAAAGAGATGCAAACCTAAACAGCTCTTTGCATTTAATACATCCATCCTACCATAGATGTTGTCATGTTGATCTCTTCTTCTTGCACAACGGTCACAAGGACTCTCTCTTATAAATACTACCATTGAAGACAAATAACTTAATGCTCTGAAACAATTCAACAGCTTACCCGTTCTTACTCTCAGTGTATTCAAGAGATCCTTAATAGATCAGCGAAGTCCTCAATAATAGTAAGAAGATTTCTCAATCATTGTTATTTATTATCTTATGTATTGTTGTTCCAAAAACTGTTCTTTAGCACAAGTGAATATTCTGTATTTCAGATATTCACTTCAACCACCAAACACCAGTCAAATATTTTGTACACGATCCATTAGAGATTTCTGTAATCAAACTAATTGAAAACATAGTGGACTTTTAAATCCAAGGTTGACTCCTTTGGTGGTGGACATAGTACTCTTTATAGTACAAACCATCTCAAAATTAATGAGTTCTTTATGTACAGTTTGCTCAATTTAAATTACATGTTATAGCTTAACTTGTCTTATTTCCTTCAAGCATCAAATTTAGAGAACTACCAAGTCTACTGGTAGTGCTTACCAGCAGACTTAGTCTATACTTCACCTGATCTTTCCGCTGTAATAGCTATGCCGATAGTTGTTTGTATTCATCTTATAAGAAATCCTCTCTAAATTATTTGAGTGTAACTAGGCTATTCAACCCCCCCTTTAGCCTAGTATTATGCCCTTCGGGACTAACAATTGGTATCAGAGCTTAACTCTTCAAAAACAAGTTTTTTCGAAATTAACCTCTTGTGAGATAAAGATCCGATGGCACAAACATATTATATGCTACCAACATCAAATGTAAACTACGTTCCAATATTGGACAAATGTCATTTTGATGTATGGAAGGACAAAATCATGCATCATCTGAATTCTGTTGATAACAGGTTATGGAGATGCGTAATAGAAGGACGTCACATCCCAATGAAGTCAAATTTTCTTGAGAAAACTAAAGTTGATTGGACTGAGGACGAAAGAAAGCTAGTTGAGCTGGACAGCAAATCCTTAAAATTATAACTAGCTCACTGGACACTAGCTAGCACATACTCATCTGAAAGGAGATATGGGTGATGAGCGCAAGATTTCCACTAATTTTCTCAGGAATTTTCTGTTATTTTGTACTATTTTTGAGTTAATTATGCTTTGGAAATATTATTATTTGTGTTTTTGTGCTTAATGTAGGTTTTCATGCATAATCGAGCTTTTATATGGTGTTTAGCATGAAGTTCGAGATAATTTCGGGCTTTAAAGTTAATTTGGAAAGTATTTGGTGAAATTCTGTTAAGTTCGTTAAGGAATCCAAGGTAGATATGAGTTAACAGGGGCTAACGGAGAGTAACTGTGCTAACAAAGGACTAAAATGAATACCTGGAAGTAGGCTGGAAGGCGGCGGTAACATTCACATCATCAGGGGCACCGGAGTAAATATCAGAAAGTTCAGGGAGGTCGTCGCCTATTAAGAAAGTCCCTGGCGCGTTGTGTCATTTCCAGTGGACCACGTGGCGCGTTCTACCACTCCCTTACCAAGGCCTGACCCTCGTCTTCCTAAGCGGATCCGGGTAGCCCACGCGTCCATCCGGCCCATCTCCAACCCATTTCCCCTTCCTTCCAGCCCACCTCCTCTCTCAACCGCGACCCACTTTCAACCCGGGAGACCCGCAAACCTCTCCCAGGTTCAACCTTGACCCTACCGCGTGCCCAGCCCCTTTTCCTTCTCCATTTTGCCCACAGCTTTCCTTTGTGCTCCCTAAAATACCCCTTTGGCCTGCCCAACTTTGTTGCCTTCTCCATTTAGCTCCAGGCAGCCTCATTTGGCATTTCACAAGTCCCCATTTCAGGACTTTGTTCCCAAAATGGGGCACCACCCCCATTTTCTCAAAAATTCCTCCATGCTTCTAACAATTGTCTGATAATAAAGGTTTGGAGCTTCAAATCAAGGGCCAAGGATGCAATTACAAATGATTTCAACCCCTGAACACGATTCGCTCGGTTTAATTCTTCCTATCTCTATTTTAGATAGTTGTTATAATTTATTGGGTTGATTAATTTTGTAATTGAAGAATTGGTTTGTGTTTCAATTATTTTTGGAATGCAATTATTTTTCTATGTTAAATGTAGTGTTTTAATTTAATTTATTTCTTTATTTAGTACACATTCATGTTGGTTATTATTTTGTGAACTTAATGCCTCTAATTATTTAACCAATAATTAAATGATTTTTGAAATATTTAGGATCCACGAGAGCTACCTTTATATTTCAGACCAATCAATGTAATAATTGGTGTTTTATGACACACACTGATAGCCATTGTGAGACTAGATTTGACACGTGATCGAACCACTTTAGCCATTCCGAGGTCGGGGAGGTTAGGGCTGACTATAAGATGTGAGAGTCTGTAGTTAACCAATTTTATTTGTCTCGGCTACCAACATGACTTGTAGAAAAATATAGATAATTTCTTTTTGCGAAGTATTACCCATGCGTTTGGTTATTATTGTGTGCTCTTCATGCTTTTAATGGTGTAGCGAACCATTAGATGATCACTAGAATTGTAGGATAAGATGCGAGAGCCCGTCCTATTAATTCCGAAAATCACAATAATTGTTTACGTTACGTGATACCGAGAGGAGATCATGCGTAGATAGTCATTGGGTGCTTGTTTTGATATGCGGCTATTTTCTCCTATATTATAAGAAGCGAGAGCCCGTAGCTAGGAGTTGTAGCTAGATTTGCTATACGTTGCGAGAGCCCGTAGCGAATATTATAGTGCGCCCGACAACCAGAACTTCAGTTAAAGAAAAGCAGAAAGAGGATTAAATTAAACATCGGCTAGACTAGATATAATGCACTCCTATATTTTCATCTTGATTTGTTGTTGCCAAACCACCTTCACAGTAGTGTAGATTTTAATTGCTTTCTAGGTTGTTTATATTGATAGATTTTAATTCATTTTCTTTTCGCTCAAATATAATTAGTTAGCCTAATTTTTCGAATTACGTGCATTTCCTGTGGCATCGATAACTCGTACTTAGGTACACTTTATTACTTGATATGACCGGGTAATCTTGCCCGAGTAGCGTTTTTGCGCACATCAGTGGGAAGCTCTTGTAGAATACTTGGAAGGAGACCAAGACTCAACATGAAATAGAATATATACATACATTCAACATTTTGACTCCTTCAAAAAAGATCCCATGGAGATCTTAAGACAAGCCTACGATCGCTTCAGTGAGGTAATTAATAGCCATTTTTCTCTTGGTAATATTTATGGCAAAAAGGAAATGAATATGAGATTTGTAGGCTCTCAAGGTAGTCTTTGGCATGTCAAGACTATCATTATGAAAGAATCTAAGAACTTGAACAACATGACTCTTCGCAATCAGTATGCAAGTTTGAAGGTTTATGAGTTTAAAGTAAGCCAAGCTCAAGAGCAGGACAATCAATTTAATTGCCAGCCATGGAACAAGAGGTGTCACCAATTAATAACAAACCTTCCACTTCCACCAGTGAAAATGATTTTCTTTATGACGAACAATTTGTAATATTTGTAAAACATTTCCAAAAGTTTACCCAAACTGGTAGGAAGGACACACATTAACAGCCTTTCAGAAAGACTATTGAAACTTCATCTAGCAATGAGCTTGTGTGTTACAACTGTAGAAAACATGGTCATTTTGTATCCAAGCATCCAAAGCCAAAATATGAAGCATACTGAAAATGTCCCTTTATGAAATTTCAAAAACAAAGAGGTATGCTAGTTGATGACATCGAGGAAAATCAGGTTCCTACATGGTTTGAGACTAATTCAGAAGAAGATGAGGATGATTTTGAGCAAGCCAATATATGCTTAATGGCTCAAGAATCTAGTCCCACCTATGACTCTAAAAATGAAGTCAGACTCTCACCTTTTCCTGTTAAGAATGCTTAGGACTGCTGTGACAACCTCAGTAAGGAGGAACTACTCAAGGATGCTCAGGACATGCTGGAAGAATTCAACTCTTTCATGATTTTTCCCTTTTGAGAAATCCTTCCTATAATGTCCAAATTCTTCACATGTAGTACATTTTCCTTGCTTGGCCCAACAATTCTCTATCCCATTTCTCGGCGACCCACAACAGTTGCACCCCACTTGTTTAAATATTGATGCTCCACTCACCGTAGTGTTTCGGTTCTGTTGTTGACTCCCTTGTTGCCTTTATTGGTGTCCCCGCTGATTGTGATAACCACTCCTATTGTTGTTCCAATTCCCCATGTTGTTGTTCGGTGCACTTGGTCCCCCACGGTTATAGTTACTTCCTTGGTTCATGTTGCCTGTAGAAACCATTGACTGGTTCGAAGTAGTACCCCTTTTCACCCTTTGCTCTTCTAAGTCTTCTTCAATATATAATGCCCTATTAACCACCAAGTTATAGTCTACAAGGCTGAGTGCGACCAATTTGCCTTTAAGATCCGCCTTCAACCCCTTCAGAAACTTACGTGCCTTTCTCTCTTCTGACGATACTAAATGCTCATTATACCTTACCAGCTTAGTGAACTTTGCCTCATATTGTGCCATTCTCAAGGTACCTTGCTCCAAATTCATGAATTATGTTTCCCTTTGATGTTGAACTACTTCTGGTACATAAGTATTGTTGAATTCAAGTATGAAGTTATCCGAAGTCTTAGGTGTGCCATTCTGATCCCAATTGCGCTTCAACAGTTTCCACCAATGGTCACCAACCCCCTCTAGTTTGAAGGTCGCAAAGATAATCTTCTTTGTCTCACTGCAACTCAAAGGTTGGAATATCTTCTCCATGCTTTGAATCCAAGCCTCAGCTTTTGAAGCATCAGGCTCCCCGTTGTAACTCATCAGTCATGTCATCTTTAAGAACCTCTCTAAAGATGTGGTAGCCTGAATAACCCTAGCATCAACCTCTATTTCCAGTACTGCAACGTTAGGAACCTCCGTACAGTGATTAGGTAGATTCCCACCATTCAGGTTGGTTTCACTTGATGTTGTGTCATAAAGGCAACCAGCCTATCTAACATATCTGCATGCCTAGTAATACCCTGTTGCATCTTACCCATCTCGTTACCATATGCCTGATCTCCGCCTGTATTCTGAGTAGGAGGAGTGTTATTGTGACTCTCTGCACCTCTCTGATCACCTATCATACTCGGTTCGACCCTATGGGGTTCACACGGCCTGCCTCTCGGTCTCGCCATCTCACAATCCTACACACAACCAACCCAAATTAGACCCCACAACACAATAGACACAACCCTAAGGCCATGGATCCTCTCCTGTCTTATAGCTAAACACAGCTCTGATACCAAAATTGTCACACCCCAAACCTGTCCTAATTGGCCCTCGTTCGGTACGCGAACCCAACCAACCAATGCATAATTACTACAGAAAAGATTGAATATCAAACAACTTTTCTAAAATACTTCACTTAAAATAAAACGGAGTCATACAAGACTCAAATTGTCTTACACCAAAAAACCCAAGTTTATAATTTACAAGTTTTAAAAGGATTACACAACACCAAGAAGACTACATGTCTTCTATCATTAAACAAAAGAAACTAGTGAAATTCGAAAGCTGCCCCAAAATGACTTCACCCAATCTAGCACTCTGTAAACCGCTAACGCTCAATGTTTTGCTTGGATTTTATCTAAGGAAAACAAATAAGACGGGGTGAGTTAAAACTCAGCAGGATTCAAGTGTACTTATATATGTCATGCGTGTATGCAACATAAAAGCGTGCCATGTACCTTAGCGACGCATACACAAGAAAATCATAATTTCCACAAACTATAAGAGAATATTCACATATTGCATAATAGGTCACATGAAGATGAGTATTCACATAAGTAGTATACTGGATTGAGATACATCTCCAATCAACTGCAAACCCCCATACACCACTTGTTATCTCGAACACAATCATAGATGGTTACTAACAATGTCTTGGGAATTTGAACACGAGCCAGTTCCCTATAACCTCGGCAGTCGTGATCTACAAAGCTACTACCTAAAAACCACCAGGTAGCCTTAAACCTCAGTCATGGCCTTGACTGAGGGCTTGAGGCCAATAAAACTCATCTGCTAACCGGCACTGCACTCCGCCCCCGTATTCATGTTAGAGGGTTGTTTGACGCTTAACATAATCACAAGGTGTTACTAACAATATCCCATAATTGTTCTCAAACACAATGCCAAAATCTGATTATTCACAAGGCCCAACAATTCTCATAATTGATTACTCTAAAAATCATAATGCTCAAAGTAGGAAACAATGACTTATAATGTAAAGTCATTGTTACCTAACACATTTATTCACATAGTTCACAATAGTTCCGCAATATTTTTCTAAACATAATTCCTACAAATAATACCTCATTTCAATATTCGAACGTAAATATTCGGACACCAGCACCTAACGTTTACAGAAATGTTCGGGTACTTGCATTGAACGTTTACAGAAATGTTCGGGTACCAACACTGAACGTTTCTAGATTCGCCAGAAACACATGTAGACACCCCAATTTCGTACTCATACGATATAACCTCCTATAACAATCCTAATATATATTTTATAAAACAATTGGACAAACAAACATTGCTTTCCGTTAGAGTTTCAGGTAACTGGACCTAACGGGAGTTAAATAATAAATATAAAACTGATAAATATAACTTTTGTTCATACCCCTGCAATATAATAATAATAATAATAATAATAATAATAATAATAATAATAATAATAATAATAATAATAATAATAATAATAATAATAATAATAATAATAATAATAATAATAAATTTTATAAAATTATTAAACTTAATGCAATTAACCTAATAGAGATGTTACTCACTTCGTGTTCCCCAACGGTCTCAAGGATGCACATCTATAAATAATGTCATTAAAGACTGAAGAAAATAATGCACTGAATCTATCCAACAACATCAAGCTTTATACTCAGTGCATTCAAGAGATCATTAGCTGATCAAAAAAGTCTTCAACAACAACAAGAAGATCAGCATCAATTCTTAATCATTTACTTTTTATTGTTGTATTCTTTACTATTCTTCTCCGCATTGAATATTCTGTTTATCCAGATATTCAATTTTCCCTCCGCCAAACACAAGTCAAATATTTTGTACACGATCCATTGGATATTTATGTAATAGATCTAGTGGAAAATATAGTGCACATTTAAATCCAAAGTTGACTGCTTTGGTGGTGGACGTAACACTCTTTACAGTACGAACCATCTTAAAATACACGTGTTTCTTACTTACTGTTTTATCTTATCATCATTGTATTTACTTATTCCTTTTAGCAGTAAACTTAAGTAATCAGCTAAGTCTACCGATAGTGCTTCACCAACAGACTTAGTATATCCTCCTTACAAGTCTTCCGCTACTTCAATCTTCTTAATAGATTGCAAGTGCTTGTTCTAGGAATTATAACGAAAAATTTTAAGTGTTAATAAGCTATTCAACCCCTCATCCTTCTAGCTTATTATTGTGTCCATTGGGACTAACACAAACGAAGCCACATTTTCTGATGATGCATTTCTGATTGTGGGCGTCATCGGGTAAAGTATAAATCAAAATATTGGTAAAATAGTAAAATTATTCAGAAAACAAAAAATTAGAAAGTTCACACTTATTAAAAATTAAAATAACTTAAAGATAATGATAATATATATATATATATATATATATAATGACAAAGGAAAATTTATCCCTCAAAAATCTCACTTTTAAATTATTGACTTTTGACTTACCAATCCACTTTTTCTCTCTCCTATCTTCTCCCTATTTTCTCTCTTTTTCTCTCCCGTCTCTTCCCTATTTTCTCTCTCATCACCATCATCTCCTCTCTTTTAATTATATTTAAACATTTTTCTCTTTAAACATAAAAAATAGTGACTAAAACAAAAATAATAGTTTCGGAGTCAAGAAAACAAAAATATAAGAGGAGGTTAGTAAATTAAAAACTAATTTATGAAACAAATCACTATAAAAATAAAAGTTACATAATCAACATAACAAAAATAATTTAATGTGAATGTTAGTAAAATAAAATAATTAACGTAACAAAAGTTTAAAACAAATTCTTAAATATATATGTGTAAAAAAATACGTTAGTAAAATAAAAATATTTGATAGAACAAAAATAAAAGTTACGGAGTTAATAAAACAAAAAAAATTAAACTGGGGTTACTAAAATAATAAAAATACTTTATGGAACAAAAGTTTAAAACAAATTTTTAAAAATAATTATGTAAAAAAATACATTAGTAAAATAAAATTATGTGATGGAACAAAAATAATAGTAACGGAGTTAATAAAACAAAAATAATTTAAACTGAGGTTAGTAAAATTATAAAAATAATTTACGGAACACTAGTTTAAAACAAATTCTAAAAATAGTTATGTAAAAAAAACGTTACAAAAATAAAAAATATTTTATGGAACAAAAATAATAGTTACATGGTCAATAAAGCAAAAAACAATTTAAACTGAGGTTAATAAAATAATAAAAATAATTTATGGAACAAATTTTTTCCGTAAAAGTAATTATTAAAAATAAAACAAAAATAATAGTTACGAAGTCAATAAAACAAAAAAATATAATGGAAGTTAGTAAAATCAAAATAATTTACGGAATAAAAATAATAGTTAACAGTAAATTGTTTTTGGTTATTTTGATTTTAGCTTATTTTCTTATCAGAAATTCATGTATTCGCAAAATATAAATATAATTTAATAAAAGTAATCATTCAAAATGGATAACTTATTTGAGTTCAGATTTTATTTGCAAGACAGAAAAAATCCAAGTTTGTTCGAAGACATCATTCTACATATTTTTGAATAGTATAAAGTGTTCGGGATTGTCAGTGCATGGATTGACACGTAATATTATTGATAAACATTGACTATGGTGTAGAGTTGTCCAATGGAACAAGACTAATCATCATAAATCTTAGGGATCACATTGTTTAAACAATTTTTTTTGAAAGGAAGCAATGTTGGAGAAAATATTTTTATCAAAAGATTGTCATTAACTTTATCTGATGTAGACCATAAGGGGTGGCCCAGTGGTAGAGTTGAGGTTTTACAAAATGTGAGGTCTCATGTTCGATCATTTCTCATGCTCGTTTAGGGGAAATGTATATAAAAAAAACTCCATTTGATGTAAGACTGACTTTGAAGTTACAGAGAAGACAATTTTCATTACTGGTATCATATGAAACAACAATTAACAAGTATCAAAGTCAATAATTGCACGTAAGTCTTTTCTGAGAAACTGTATTTAGTCATCGCTATGTCGCAGCTTTCTAGATTAACAAAATGTTTTGATTTGAAAATAATCTCTAAGGGTGAAGAAGAAAACCTAACTAATAAAGCAACAAATGTTGTGTATAAGGAAATATTTTAGAATTTATAATGATTAATGATATACCGATGTGTATTTTATTAATAAATTGATTATTCTTATTTTATCATTTAAGATTTTTTATTCTCTTTATTTTGTTTATATACAATTTATTTGAAAAAGAAGAATGACGTACGTTTAACGCACGGGTTAAAAAAAACTGGTTATTTTATAATCATAGGGTAATTGCTAGAAATGTATGATCGAGATGTATTAAACTTTATTTGAAATTTGAAACCGTCTAAATATAAAATACATGGATTAGCAAAACCCTTTTTTATTTAACCTATTTATTTCTCTACTTCTCCCATCAACTAGAAGCCGCTACTCTCTGTCTCTCTGCTCTCTCTCTCGGTGGCTATGATGGATATCTCTATATCATCCGATCCTCACATCTTTGTAAGTCTCTCTCTCTAATTATTCTATCATCGTTTTTTATTCTTTTGCAAATGTAGTTTTAAATTAGAATATCTTTATGTATCAACATCACGAGTTTGTTTTTTAATTGGATTTGATTAATTTCT
>JABEVN020003499.1:0-17978 GCA_013146195.2 Codonopsis lanceolata | reverse complement strand
TTCCTATTGTGTTGTTATTAATACTTTATGAATAACGTTAAGTGCAAATTTGTGATCATTGAGGGTTGGACCCATGTTGTGACTCATATTGAGGGGTGGACCCATGGTTTATTATTGGGGTCGGGCCCATATTGTGGTTGTACATGATTATTGTTGGTACAATATTATTATGATTCCACGATTGTATTTATTCCTTGCATTATGCCATGCCATGCCACGCTATGTCATACGCTGCATTTAGTAGCTTACCGGGTCATTATGACTCATTTCGTGTTTGTTTTCTCCTTAGTTTGTGCAAATGAGCCGTTAGTACTGCCGCTTTTGACTAGTGATTTCTAGCAGTTGTCTTCCAATAACTTGGATTTATAATTGTATTTATTCATTTTGTGAGATACGATGTAAAGTTATGTAAACTTTACTGGGTAGTTATGTTAGTATTTTATTATAGTATAATTTGGGAGCCGACTTGTTTGGTCGAGCCGTTGTATTTATTTAGAAGTTATTCTCGCTATCTTCCGCAGCAAGGTTTTAGCTCGCGTATTCTAGTATTGTGTTATGGTCGCTTTCTCATCGCCAATTTTAGTCGTGAGACCATGGTTTAGTTGTTAATATTTAAATCTCTCTTATTCTTTTAGTTGATTTGTCCCTTCGGCATGTTATAGCCGCTGAGTGGTTGCTTATCGTTGGGTTCATGTTGGTTCGCCTGGTCAGCGATGGTTTGTTGCCCGCTGCAAGCAATGTTGCGTGACACGCATCGTAGATTTGTGAGATAAGTTATCTCAGCCTTGCATTCCTTTGTTTAGGATTAAAGGCTTGGGTTCCACTTATGATTTGCTTCCGTAGATTTGTGTTTTTGTAGTTCTGTTTTGCCGTTATGGCCTTACATTCCTGTTCTGAGCTTGTTGGCTCAACTCTTGACTGCACTCATTATACTTAATGTGTGCTTGTCCGTCTCTTTAGCTTGTCTTGGTGGCACCCACCTCGATTCCGCATCGAGTCCGAGTCGGGTCGCTGGTATCGTAGCTATGTTAGCTACCCGCCAGATAGGTTCCTTGTCCTAGTTGATTGGGTTTATTGTTGAGTTATTAACGCTGAGTGTTCTTTGTAGTCTTATTATGTCAGGAACTTGGCGTGGAGCTAGTTCTAGTAGACCTCGTTCGAGTATAGCTCATGGCGACGAGAGGAAAAAGAACATTAGTGAGCCGTGTGTGACTCCTCAACCGATGATTGGACTAGAAAGCAATTTCACCATTCTTGAGAAATTTTTGAAGTTGAAACCAAAAAGTTTTGATGGAGGGCCAAATGTTACTATGAAAGGCTGGCTAGAAATCATGGAGAAGATCTTTGCGCTTGGGGTTGTACATCAGAGAGGTAGACCTTATCGCCTTTAAATTAGATAGCACTACCGATCATTGGTGGCTTGAATTACGAGATCACCTGAGACAAGCATGGAGTGCCTCGAGTGTGGGAGAACTTCATCATGGAGTTTATGGTACGATTTATTCCGACAGTAATTCGGGGAAGAAGAGAGATGGAATTCCTAGCGTTAGAACAAGGAGATATGACAGTGGCTCAGTTTTTCAACAAAGTTTGTAGAGTTGGCTCGTTACTGTAGTTACTTAGTACCAGATGAGGCCAGGAAGACCGAGCGGTTCGTGAAAGGCATGAGACGAAATATCGAGGCGCAATTTTATTCCATTACGCCTACTTGATTACCAAGGGGCTGTGGATCGTGCATATGCGATGGAGATGGATATCGAGGATCATGCTCAAGAGAGAACCTTAGAGACTATTAGGATTGATACTTCTACCTCTAGATGGAGACGACGATGTGACGAGTTGACATGTAACTTTTGTAAGGGAACAGGACACGCCGAGAGTATGTGCTGGGGTAGATCAGGAAAATGCTTTGCTTGTGGCGGTGATCATGTTCGTAAAGATTGCCCGAAGATGAGAGTTAATCGGTCTGGGAATACTAGTCAACAATCCAGTGGCTCCAAGAGAGATAGTGGTGGACGGCCTAGAGTTTGAGGTCGTTGTGCGCGTGGCGGTTGGCCATTACGGAGTTTTGAGACCTATCCGAAATAGGAAGGTAAATTCTTGTATGTATATATATATTAAACCGTTGTTACTATTATCGTTATTATGAGTACGCGTATTAATCAGTAGCTCATGTGCATTCATACATACATTACATGGTGTATTGTGTATTATTGGTTATTTGTTCGATCGGGGATAATATCCCAATGCGAGATCAGTATGTGATATTGTTTGTTTTGTGAATTGCCGGTAGGTAATCACACGTGGTGTGTGAGTTCTTGCGTAATCTATATATAAGGGACTATATGGTATATAAAGAATATTGGTGATGGATTCATGCTATGATGATAAGTAACCAATGGTATTATGGAGTTGTAGCTTCATTGGCCCATGGTAAGAGCCATAGAGTGAATATATGTATATATTTGAATATATATGAGGCATGAATTGTATGTTGATACTTATTGGTTTGATATGATGTTTGTATATTCTATGGAGATATGTTTAATGTGATGAATAATATAATGCTATACTATTGTTAGTGGTTATTATGCGAGTAGGATATGCGCTCGACTTGTGAAAAGGTTAAAGGTTGCGATTTAGGAGTAATCGCGGTTGCACGGGAGAGTATGACGCTTCACCGTGAGTGTTGAGACGTTAACGTTGTGTTAGGATGCTTAGAGTATGTGTTGGTTGTAGACTTAGTCTAGAGCTTAAGAAAGGATAGTCTTGCAGAGTATAGACGTTACGGGTATTTGTAGACGTGTCGGTTCCTTGTGACTTCTAGTGAGTTATCTTGGTTGAGTGTACTAGGTACACGAGTTTTGTGGTAGATATGATTGTTGTTTGCCAAGGTAATAGACCTTGTTACTTGACCTGATTTTTATTCAGTTATGGGTATTAGTTGTAGGAAACACCTATTTGATGCATTTACATATTAGTATATTAAATTCTCATTTCATAATTATTATCTCTTGTTCATTCATTTCATTAGCACAGGAGACTGTTTGAAGGATGTTTAAAACTTTTTATTCATGAACCTTCGCATCCTTACGACGGAAACTTTTGAAGCTAATTCAGTAGGTACCCTGAATTGGTGAGCAAAAGGTATTCGTCGTTGGACTAGGATTGGTAAGAATTAAGTTAGAAATTGACTATACCCGTTACCAAATGGAATGGACAGAAATGGAATGAATTTTCAAAACATTTCATTAATGTGCTCTTATGTGTTCATACCCGCGATGGGGAAATCGCGAGTTTGATTTACATGGTTTGAAATGCTGACTTGATTATCTCTAATTTGTTTGCGAATTGCTCCATAGGCAATTATTATTTCGTTTAACTTATAATATCTTGTGCTTGAATTTCGTGTTGAGCTCTGAGACAAATAGTTTCGGTAGTTGGATGTGTCCTTGAATGTGTTTTTCATGTTAAAATTTGGGGTTTTACTTACATGATTGGCATAGTGTCGTTCATATGTGTATTTGCAACTCAAATATGAGTCATGTTATTTCAATCTTAAGTGTTGATGTTGTCGTGTCTATTGAGTGTTCGTGGACTTTTGAATTTGGATTATTGTAGTTCGACCTTCGTGTGCTTGGTTTAGTATGTGGTGGTAGACTCGGAGGTTCGAGTCTGGGTTGGTGATTTTGAGATCGAGTGTTCACTGGGATTAAGAGACACCGTAATCGTTGTCTCGATGTATTGTGGTTGAGTGTTGATCTAACATTGGTTCGTGTTATGGTTTAGAATTCGGGACGAATTCTTTTAAGGGGGAGTGAATGTGGCACCCCGATCCTTCGTTAGCTTGCTTTGCATACCATACTTGTATTTCTCCCTTTATTGATGATACGTTTGGGTTGCAAGAGAGTCTAGATGTGTATGAGAGACCACACTAAGACCAAAAAACTATTAAGAGATGCCATATAGTTGTTGACTTGCTAAAGTCACAAGTCGTGACTCGACGATAGTCGGAATGCGACGCGATTGAGAGTTTGCTTGCATTTTGCATTCGTGACCTCGGTTTGGTCCTAGACCTTTACATGATGGTTGATTAACATGTTTAGATGTATTAGACTTCAAGTTGGAGGTTTTCCTTAAATCTATTGATGAGTTGGAAGCTTTGGAGATATCATTCGTCTCTATCGCGTAGTTCGGGGATTGAGTCGCGTAATCGTATCTCCTTTGGAGTTCTTATTCCTCTAGTTGCTATTCAACTTTCTAGAAGTATTCAAGCTTCTACATTAGCCCTTAAACTTTCTTTAAAGTCTCCTTTCATTGCTCGTTCAATTGCTAGTTCATTCGTCGTTTCGGTTGCATGTTGTTGCACCTCTTCCCGGTTTCGCTCCGAGTTGTTTCGGGAGTTGTTTGTGGGTGTTCTATGGGAGTTCTAGACCTACTTTGGATGGGCTTTGAACCTTGTTATGTTTGGTTATGTGTTTGAGGTCATTTGGGGTTGAATTCTAAGCTATTTTTGGTCTGGGAGGCTTGCGGCCGCAAGGGGGAAGGGCCTTGCCCCCGCAAGGTCAATTGAAGAAAACACCTAGAGGGGCTGGAGAGCTTGCGGTCGCATGCTCTAGGACACCTTGCGACCGCAAGGTGCCCCGACCCTGCTTTGCCCTGTTTTGTGATTTGACGAGAAATACCTATCCTACCCTCGTCAAACCCCCTCTAAACCCTTCCTAACCTCCCATACTTAGCCCTAATCATGTCCTAACATTAGTTGGAATTTAATTAAGTTTATATTAGTGAGTGATTACTCCTAATCTTTACTAATTGTACCAAGGAATTCCCTATTATGCCCTCTTGATTTGTGGAGGTATATAAGCCCAAACCCTTTGCAATATTCAGAAATCCTCTTCATTTCTTCTCCTCCTTCCTATGTATTAGAGAGAGAAAGAGTTCTTGGGGGTTTTTGAGCCCTAGCTTCCTTCTCTCTTCAATCCATGGAGATCCAACCGTCGGATTGCCTTCAAACTTCGGATTCGTGAAGCCCTCGACGAGTGGAACAAGTTCACCGATCGGATTTTCGTTCTTTGGAGTTTTCATCCGAGCTAGGTAAGTTACTTTCTTTTGGTTTTGGTTCATTGGCCCTAAGGAAAACAATCTATGTGCTATTTGTGGGCAACGAACACTTGGTATGCCTATTTTGTGAATTTTTGGAGGTATGAACTTGCTAATGCCATGAGTAGGATGTTTTGAATGATATTGTATGTTGGGAGAAATGGGTTATTCCTTTGTTAAGATTTTTATGAATTTTAGGGCTTGGGAATTAAGCCCGGATTATTTTGGAATTTGTTATAAATTGAAGTGGGTGAAATGTTGAGATTGATGAAATGTGTAAAGGATGAAACTTAGTATTTAGACTCAACGGAGTCATTATAAGTCCAATAATGTGTTAATGAACTCGGGTTGAATTCCTACGACATTTGGGTTTCATTTGACTATAATTATGATGAGTTCTTGGATTTCTAGGCTTGGGAATCAAGCCCGAATGGATTTTGTGATTTTGTTGTTTATATGAATGAAATGTTTAATTGTGGGTTTATGAAACACATGAAGAATGAAAGGTAGAATTAAGACTCAACGGAGTCGTTGTAAGATCAATAATATGATAATGAGCCTTTGGTTGAAACCCTATGATGTTTGAGTTTGGTTGGTTATGTTGGTGAGCACCCGAGCATCTCGATTTGTGTCCAATTGAGACACCTACATTATAGAGATTTATTAGGGATTTATTTAAAGCGTGCTCGGGAGAGCACTGTACATTAAAGAGCAACCTATGGTCTCGAGTATGGTTGAAAAATAATTATTGAGTGAGTTCTCACTTTTGGGGAAAATTGATCGGATCCACATGAACGTACTTGTGGGTTATGACTACGATGTAGTCTTTGGTTTGATTTCAATTAGAGGTCCATTATAGACCTCATAATATGATTCTTGGTGGGTTTATACTATTCTTGATTTAATTGGTGACTTGGGATCTTTTAAGATTAATTGGCTGTGAGCAATGTATTTGCCTTGACTTGATTTATGGTAGAGAATAATAACCTACTTGGTCGGATGAGTTCGCTCTTGTCGAATTCATTCCTTATTTGTTTATATTGAGTAAATACGTACTTGAGCATTTGGTCGGACGGGTTCGCTCTTGTCGAATTCGATCCTTATTTGGTCTTGACGAGTAAATATCTACTTGTGCATTGCATTGAGTCCAGCTGGCATTATTTGGTATGATTTTTATGTCAGGGTGGGACGATACATCGCCTATAGGAATCGTCAGATTCGTATTCGCTATGGATCGCCGTACCTGGGACCTCACACACCCCTCCATTGTTGGCCGCAATGGGGAAGTAGCCCTTTACCGTATCAATACGCGCCACAGTCGCTATTAGCCGGCGGAGTTCGGTATATCGATGCGAAGACACGAGCATCGTAGTCACGATATTGGGTTAACAGTGTTTTTGTTGCAGGAGCTACGTAGCGGCCGGGCCCATAACATATCCTATTGTGTTGTTTAATACTCGCACTTATGTGAATAACGTGCTAAGTGCAAATTTGTGATCATTGAGGGTTGGACCCATGTTGTGATCATTTGAGGGTTGGACCCATGGTTTTATTATTGAGGGCTGGGCCCATATTGTGGTTGTACATGATTATTGTTGGTACAATATTATTATGATGCCACGATTGTATTTATTCTGGTGCATTATGCCATGCCATGCCATGCTATGTCATACAGTTGCATTTAGTAGCTTACTGGGTCATTATGACTCATTTCGTGTGTTTGTTTTCCTTAGTTTGTGCAGTGAGCTCGTTAGTACGCGTTGCGGTCGCGGACTAGTGATTTCTAGCAGGTGGTCTTCCCGGCAATAACTTGGATTTATTATTGTACTTATTCATCTTGTGAGATACGGATGTAAAGTTATGTAAACTTTACTTGGGTAGTTATGTTAGTATTTTATTATAGTATTAATTTGGGAGCCGACTTGTTTGGTCGAGCTGTTGTATTTATTTAGAAGTTATTCTGTCATCTTCCAGAGCAAGGTTTTAACTCGCGTATTCTAGTATTGTGTTATGGTTGTTTCTATCATCAGCAATTTTAGTCGTGAGACCATGGTTTAGTTGTTAATATTTAAATCTCTTATTCTTTTAGTTGATTTGTCCCTCTGGCATGTTATAGCCGTTGAGTGGTTGTTTATCTGGTTGGGTTCATGTTGGTTCGCCGGCCTTTGGTTGCCGATGGTTTGTTGCCCGTGCGCAATGTTGCGTCACGCGCGTCGTAGATTTGTCAAGAGATAGTTATCTCCCAGGCTTGCGTTCCTTTGTTTAGGATTAAAGGCTTGGGTTCCACTTATGATTTGCTTCCGTAGATTTGAGTTTTTGTAGTTCTGTTTTGCCATTATGGCCTTACATTCCTGTTCTGAGCTTGTTGGCTCCACTCTTGACTTGTACCATTATACTTAGCAGGTGCTTGTCCGTCTCTTAGCTTGTCTTGGTGGCACGACCTTTGGATTCCGCATTGGAGTCCGAGTCGGGTCGCCACATTGGCTCAATCTTTAAGAACTCTTTTTTCCACCCTTTTATCATCTGGATCCATTAGTCGACCTGAAGTAGTGTGGTACACGTGTTGGTCATATCTATCTGATGACATTTTGTATAATCAACGAAAGTTGCTTCAGCACCAAGGTATATAATAATTACTAATTTTACAAATATTGAATTGTTACGTATCTCTATTTATATATTGCTTATATATTGTAGGATTGCAATTAAATGAGCATCAAATCAGAAATTATGCACTTGTGGAAGTCGAGAAGATTTTAAGGGGCCTTGGAAGGAGTCTCGGCGAATTCCAATCAATGTCATTCCCAGATGATCAGTTTTTCATTTTCTCGCGTAATAGATTTTTAAACGATGAAATGTGTTACGATCGATTAAGCTTGGCGGAAGAACACAAAAAATTTGTGTCAAATTTGAATGATGAGCAGCGCCATGTTTATGAAACTATTATTGAATCAGTTAATTCAGATATTGGGAGGATTTTCATTGTTTATGGTTATGGAGGTACTGGGAAAACATTCAGATAGAGATGGTGTTTCTATCCTTTTAGATATATAGTTGTTGAAGTCTATCAGATAGAGATTTTTGTCCAAAAGATCTTTGACTGTTTGGGGCAAAGATTTAGTCATGTAGATCTTGGAAATTGTTGTCTCTCAGACTGTGTTGATAAGTCTCTGAAAAGTAGGTCTGATGTCTTTTGCACTGTCAGGTGGTCTGTTCAATAAATTAGTTTCTTTTTACTTTATCAGACCACGTGAGTGAGAGAAAGTCTTGTAGCTTTAAATATGTCAGGCTTTCTGAGGTTTGAACATATTTGTTTTGATTTGAACTACTTTTGTCTTTTCTCTGTAGCACATGCAGAATTAGATCTACCGGTAGGATGTTCGGCCGTGAAGCGGTGTCTTCGTTTCAGAGAACCGATGTCCGGCTGCGAGTAATCAACTTGTAGCATGTCTGCCGGTGGTGAGTCTTCAAGATGTTCGGATCTTCTTTAGAACAAGTCTGCTGGTGACTAGTCTACTGAAGACTTTTGACATTATGCAAGTCTGTCGGTGCTTTGTGCATATGAAGTGCTGGTCTGTTTGATCATCATGTAGGAAGGTAGGACTCGATCAGGTTTCACCTAATCTAAGACCTATGTGATGTCACACGAGTTGCCACGCTAACCGGTACGCAAACCTTTTAGCCACTCGTGATGACTCATTGTAATGGAAACAAGCAAATCGACATATATAGAATATGCAAGGTGATAAGTAAATTATCAAGAAGCATATTCCAACAATCTCCTCCTATTTGCTTGGAACCATTACAAAATGACATATACAAAGCATTAAAGCATTTATCTTTCCAATTGTGGATTGTTGTCCAACCTCTGTATGCTTGTCATCTGTATGATACATATAATGTACCCTTTTATATTTCTGGTTAGGTAGGGATAAGTGCCTACTAGTATTGAAGTTGGCTTATTAGTAATGATTGTCGAGTAGTGGGGTATGCCTTTGCAGTGAACAAGTTTATTGGCAGTATGAGATGAGGTGTTACCAGTAAGAGGTTTAATTTTCTTTAGCATTTTTGTCGATTTTTATGAACCTACTAACATACAACCTATTCAGAAAAAGGAGAATCCAGATAAAGTTGTACGGAGAGAGGATATTTGGTGTAAAGCTCACATAAAAAAGAATGGGGATCTACCAACTAATTTTGTCGCTGATTGTGTGGTAAGAGCACCTTTTTATTAATGATCTATTTCACAGTTGTGTTTGACTGTTTTATATCTTATTAGTCTATTGTTTATAAATTTTCAAGACAAAAATTAAAGAATTCAATTCCTCGCAAACCTCTCCTGGGAGTTCAGTACCTATAACAGATGATGCGCTTTCTCATGCACTGGGACCCGAACGGAACGGAAGAGTGAGAGGGATGGGATTTGGTATTACCCCTTCTAAAGTTGGTATCCACATGAATAGCAAAATGAAAGCACAGGTATTTGAGAAAGAGATGTCTGAAATGAAGAAAGAAATAGCAAACCTAAAAAAATCTATTAATGGAGGCAAGTATTCTACAATAAAGCACATTGTTTAAGAGACTTTTTAAAATTTTCACTTAAATGTTTATTTGTGCTTGTCCATAGACTATCGCTTCAAAGGGTAATGGAAATGGAAACACACCCTCTCCTCGCTCACAAAATGGTAGCTCTCATGTTGTGGGTAGTACCAATTTAAATGCAAGAAATGAAAGAGTTAATGGCGATGTCGGTAGAAAATGCAAGCTAATTTCTTGGCAAAAGACGGTTGTTGCTAAGGTGAAATAGCATCTATGGATCCTAATGATGTGGCACACAATGTTCCTCTCGGAAATGATGTTTGGAAAGTTTGGGTTCTTGTGCCTTTAGATCCTAAGGCTCCATTATGGAGGTCTAACTCATTCATGTCGTTGATCGAGGGGCAGCTTGGAAAGTACTTGCATGGCATAAGGATTTCATAACTTTAGATTAATCTGGTTTAGTATATGTATATATGCCTCTCTTTTAGTATATCTTGCTCTTGTTGTTATGCATATTTTGGACAGGACTTTTATTAATTGCTTTGCTTTGACTATTTTATATAATTGCGGTTTAGGGACTCATGCACCTCTTAGGTTACTAACCCCTTTTTAACTCATGCCAATGCATTGCTATATATAGCATTGCATTGCCGGTCCCAAGCCCGGATAAAAGGAGGAGGATTAACTTTATAAGAATCGTTAACAATGATTGAATCTGTACTGTACATTGTACATTGTTGGTGTCATGTTGGTGTCTAAGAATCTGTACATGTACATTGTTGTATAACTTTATAAGTCAACAATGATTGAATGGTTGACCATCGTTAATTATTCCATAAACAACCATTTTGATCTCGGTTGTTACAATTGAGGCATTGAAATCAAATTTGTTTCTGCTTCATAAATGTGGGTACCTCTTTTATCATATTTCCTGCACACCTATTTGTTCTTGTTTCCTTATTGTGGTTTAATTCGTGGCAGGTCATGCATGTGTAGAGAAATTTAGCATCCAATATAATTGTATACTATCTTTTATGGTATAATTGTTGTTAGTAAAGAGACATAGATTTCATAAGATTGGAAGTTTTTGCCCAACTATAAGTTGCAAGTGAGTTTTGGATTACCAAGTTTCTCTATAAATGCATTCCGTCTCTTGTTTCGATTCGTATTTGTCCTCTAAGGCAGTAAGGTTGATATGTGCTAGTTGATTGAACAATGATTTTGCTGTGGTTGCAAATGCCTGCTGTTGTACCTTCTTATATTTGTTTGTTTAGATTCGGTACTGATTTGCTATTCTCAATGGATTTTGCAGTACCTAGAAGACTTGGATAATCTTAAATTACAGCTTTCATTCACGAAAGCAAGCTGCAGATGCAAGTTCGTATCTGCTAATCTGCAGCTTCAATGCATAGCACTTCGAAGGAATTGAGCGAAAAAATAGTTCATTAAAAGAGCATGAGGCTCGTGTAAGTAGGCTCGGGGAACAACTAGATCTTCCAGAAGGATATTCAAGCGAGGGAATCTTCACAGAAGCAACTGAAAGATGAAGTCTTAAGAATTGAGCATGATATTATGCAAGCATTAGCCAAAGCAGGAGCAAGCAATGATTGTGAATTGAGGAGAATATTAGATGAGGTTTAACCAAAGAATATTGAGAAGATGAATAAGCTTTTGGTAGCTAAGGATGAAGAAATAGCCAAGGCGAGAGATGAAATTAGGATAATCTCGCTCACTGGAAGCTCAAAACCAAGGAACTAGAGTCACGAGGTATGTTCATATATATATATGACAAATGTACCATGGATGAATTAGAAAGGAGAAAGCGACGCTTGGAGCTTTGTATGATATACGGCTACTTCACATGCAGGCCTCCGAAGTCATCTAAGCATTTTGCAGAATCCCTTAGTAAGGCCGGGACCATGATTTACCCCCTGCCAAAAAAGCCTCAAATCTGGGGAATCACGGAAGGTTTGGCGAGGTAGTGGATAGGGAACACAAGTGACTTCTTGCCCGTAAGTCGATAATTGAGAAACGCAAAGAACAGGAGAGACAACTTTTAGAGATGGTATTATGTGTTAACACACTATTTCAGTAGAACATCCTGTTTATTAATTTATATTTATTGAATCAACGCTGTTTTTTCAGGAACGAGAGGAAGAGACCAAGAGGCTTAAACTGCAGAAGATAACTAAAGAGGCAAAGCAAAGGAGACTTGCTTCAGAGTATGAGCAGAGGAAAAACCAAAGGATCCTTCGGGAAATTGAGGAGCGGGAACTTGAAGAGGCTCAAGCTTTGTTACAGGAAGCTGAAAAATGTAGCAAAAAGAAGGGGAAGAAACCAGTCATAGAGGTTGTGAGTTAATATCTGTTGTATTTTTCGCATCCGGCTTGACGAACCAACTGACCTTCTATGTTTTGTGTAGGACAAGTTAACCAAACAGACCTTAATGGAAATGGCCTTAACTGAACAGCTAAGGGAGAGGCAAGAGATGGAAAAGAAACTACACAGGCTTGGTAAAACAATGGATTATTTGGAGAGAGCAAAAAGAGAAGAGGCAGCTCCTATTATTGAAGCAGCATTTCAACGACGTTTGTTGGAAGAACAGGAGCTTCATGAACGTCTGCAACAGGTTGAAATTTCCTAGTCCAACACGCTTTTGTTCTAGTACATATCATTTTGTTTTTCACTTTCTTCTGCTCCTACATCCTAAACTCTTGTCGAATGATTAAGCAATCTTTTGGCCAATCTTATAGGAGAAGAAACCTTTTGTATCACTTTAGCTGGTGTATTATGAAATGTACTGAATGGTGGTGCTGGTTTAACTTTCTAGCAAGAGGTTGAGATAAGCAAACAGCGTCATGCTGGAGACCTAGAGGAGAAGAGGAGGCTAAGCCGGATGTTGGAGCCTTCAATGACGAAGTTGTCTTGATATATCCATCCATCAAGAGGTAGAACCTTTAGATTCTGGTAGGATATCATAGAGATGACATGTACATTAGTTCCAGACCTGTGATTTCATCAAATCCTGAACTAACATAGTAGTATTGGAACTCCGAGGAATTGGCAATGTGAAATTATACAGATTGTGATTCCTCTTTTGGTTTCAGTTGTGTGGGGTCATTGGACCATCAATTACATGCATTTTATCCTGTCTCAGCTGCTTTGTTTTCTTTCTCTTTTCTTGGATTGCTGACGTTTGGAATTACCCTGCCTAAATTGTTACGGCCGTTAGTGTAAGTTGGTCGATGCCACTTAGCTTTTCTCTTCAACTGATTAGCTTGAAATCGATGGTATGTAATTTGATGCTATAGGCATACTCGAATCATAATTCTCATTCACCAGAGGTCACTTCAAAGGATGCACCTCTTGTTGAAGGACTTGATGATAGTGTGAAGACTCTAAAAGATAAGTTATCAGTGGCACTTCTGAATATTAGCGTCAAGAAAGACTTGGTAAAACAGCACGTAAAAGTTACAGAAGAAGCTGTCTCAGGTAATTGTTTTATCTTTCTCAGTATGAATGTTTGGACAGCTTGGTGCTGTTTTGGAGTGAGGTCAGTCAGCTTCTATAAATCAAATTCCTTTCTTTGTTACATTTTAGTTGCTCTCATGTTGAACTAGTTTGTTAAAGGCACAATGCAGGTAGTGTAAAATATTTACTTAGCTGATGCTGTCCCTGAACTTTTTTGGGTTCTATTTTGCATGTAGCATATGAAATTTGACTGATAACCTAGATGGTTGTGATTATGATATGTTTTTAGTTTAAAATTATATTCACTTTGCACGTAGCATTGGGAAATTAGAAGGGTACGAGTGATCATCTGAAGATCCGGTGAGCTAGTTGTTGTCTATTTCTTGAAAAAGTTGCTGGTAATGCAATGTGCAATACATTTTTAGTACAATCGGACACCTGGATTTGAGATGTACATTATTCATATTTCCTCAGATTAGAACCTCTTAGTTTGAGGTCCAAGCCATGTCCTGTATTGCCACTCTACTAGATGGGCATATGTTTAGCAAATATTAAATTTCATGCAGGTCCTTGGCAGATTAGCATCACAAATATCACCAAATAAATGTAGAGCTTGGGGCTATCTGCTCATAGTGAAGAAATAATTGAACAACTCAAATTTCATGCAGGTCCTTGGCAGATTAGCATCACAAATATCTACCGTAGTTCAGGGCAACGATCAGCCTACATACAAGCCTAATCGTGATGAAGGGGATATGTGCATTGTTCTTAATGCAAAGGATATCAGTGTCACAGGAAGGAAACTTTAACACATAACAAGCACATAACAAAAACAAGTAGCAAATAGTGGGTAAGGCCATAACGGCGGTACGCCAAAAACTTTAACACATGCGGAAGCGTAATATAATTAAACAGTGGCGCCCGAGCTAACAAGCTCAAACTAATACAACCTTAGAGATAATGAATCTCTTGGTCCAAAAATAAAATCATGTGACGCAACAATAGACACATATAACAATTTATAGCAATTATATATCAAGTCATCGGCGACGCTACGGCCGGAACCCAATATTAAACTAAGTCTACAACTCTAGTCTAACATGCTTAACGGCTAAAACACGCCGGATATCAAACATAATAAACAAACCAATACATGGTTAAAACAATTAAAGCATGAGTATCATAAATACATAAGGTACGACTAACACATGTCGGCTCTCAAAACATTAAGTACTAATAAACATAAGTACTAATAATCAAACACAACAAGTCTTGCTACCCCACATAACGTTTATATAACTTTATGTCCCGTCGTCCTTGCCAAAAGAAAAAGGTACTAAAATTTACAAGGTAGCAACCTCGTCAAAGCTTCACCAATCGCAACTTGACAATCACTTCAAACCACTCGCACGGCTTGGATCTAGGGAAAACAATCAAAACAAATAGGAGTAAGTCATAAAGACTTAGCAAGTTACTAACATAACTTCCTGTCATGGCATCATTCTCAACAATAATAATTCATGGTATTGCATAATATACATTTTATAAATGATCATGTCAAGGCATTCATACTTAACAATCTTGAATATCATGTTATCAACAAGTATACCATTTCATTAATTCAATCAACCATCATTTCATATTATATCATATTCACGTAGCACATTATTCACATATAAGCACTCGTGAGTAAATTCATACAAAAGGGAGGTGATATCGTTAACCTTTTTCCGCGCATGTCGCTCCTGCAAAAACATGTGCAAAACCTTTATGTGTCCTCGATATCCCTTTCGTGGATATCGACGTCCCCGAGACATTTGCCCGCTCGAATTCCGATAGTTATCAAAGTCATGTTTCCATACTACAACTAAGATCAACTACTTCCCTACCGTGGCCATCGATAGGGGTGTGTGCAATCCGGGCGGCGATCCATCAAAATCACGAATCTCACAATCGTGAAGATGATGCATCGTCCGCTCCAAAGACTCAAAAACCGACTCAGTGGACTCAAACTTCAAGCACACGTAATTCATATTCATATGCTCAAATAAGTAGGCAAGTACTCTACAATCATCTAGTCATGCTTTTAATTCACAACTAGCACATAATCACATTAGAGATAAATCAAGACTCTAATCATCAAGTCTTCTTCATACACTTTAAAATGCTTGGAGGCTTAACCTCCATTAATACTACCCCAAAATTCGTAGGACTTAGGCATATTACTCCTTAATGTCATACTAACCCAATGGTCAACTCCGTTGAGTCATAATCAATCTTTCAAAATTAGGGTATAGAAGCCATTGGCCTCAATACTCTCCTATGTCCATACTAACGTAATTAAATAGGTTACTAAGGTCATTAAACCCATAAAACCCCAATCAAACAATCAAGTATGAAACATAGAATCAAAGTCACAAACTAGGCATATACATTCTTGTCATTTCATCAAATATGCACCAAACACTTAAACAACAAAATAGGGTGATTTATCATACATTACCACACATAAATAGCATAAAAAACATGGTTTATAACCTGTTTATAATCTGATCATACAACCAAAAATGTAGCATTTAGCATGTACGTGAACATAGCATCTCTACAAGTCTAACTATTTCATCAAACATGCTCCCAATGCTTAAACAACAAAGTAGGGTGATTTATCATACATTATCACACATAAATAACATCCTAAACATGGTTTACAACCTGTTTATAATCTGATCATACAACTAAAAATGTAACATTTAGCATATACGTGAACATAGCATCTCAACAAGTCTAACTATTTCATCAAACATGCTCCCAATGCTTAAACAACAAAGTAGGGTGATTTATCATACATTATCACACTTAAATAACATCAAAATCATGATTTACAATCTGATCATAATCTGTTTATACAACCCAAAATACATCATTTAGCATATACGAGAACATGACATCTCTACAAGCCTAACTATCTCATCCAATATGCTCCCAACACTTAAACAACAAAGTAGAATGATTTATCATACATTACTACACCTAAATGACATCAAAATCATGGTTTATAATATGTCTATAATCTGTTCATACAACCAAAATTCATCATATAACATATTCTAGAACATGGCATTTCTACAAAGTCCTAAGTTCTCTCATTGACCTCATATAGCAAGATTGTTTTCCCTAGGGTCAATGAGGCTAAAATAAATAAGAAGAGATGTTGTAACTTACCTTAAACAAGCCCTACAAGTTGTACAAAACGTCCATGCAAGGTGGGTATGTGTTCTCCTTGCCTCCTCTCACTTCTATGGTTTGTTTTGGAAATGGCTTCCTCAAGACTTGGCCACCATTGATGAACACTCAAGAACCTTGAATAAACTCTCTAGAACTTGTATGAAATGTTCAGCCACGAATTTGGAAGATGATGGCTGATTAGGAAGGCTTAGTGGAGGTATTTGGTCACACAATGGCTGAAGTGGGGTGGGGGAAGGTGTCCAATGGCTTTGCATGTTGGAGGTCTTTCTTTGCCAAGTGTTGTACATGCATCCAAATCACCAAAACTTGTCAAGCATGCATGAGAGGCTAGGTGGGACGAACTAGGTGGTTTAGGGTTAGTTGGGTTTGGGTGGGGTTTAGTTGGTCAAATTGGAGAGAATTGCAATCCCGTAAGTCCGGAAAGGGTGATGCGGTCGCATCACTCATCATGATGCGAGCGCATCAGCCTGCTTTTCTCAAATTTCATTTTGCTCCCTTGTTGTTCTAGGTCTTTTCCCTTGCACCCTCAAGTCCTCCAAAGCCAAAATGGTCTAGAATTCAACCTTAAAGTCCTCTAATCAATAACCAAAGCAAATCAAAGTTCAAACCTCAATCAAACATGGCTAAGAACTTAGGAAAAACACTCCCGAACAACAACCTAAAAGGTCAAACTGAGAAGGGTTAACGCCGAATCAAACTAGCAATCAAACCGACGATGCAACTAGCATTCAACCAACATCTAAAGCGTGTTAATGATGTTATGAGTGTCTCTAACATTTATCCAAGTGTTTACAACATAAAACACAAACCCGAGTTTCAAAGCAACTCGTGAAGGAAAGGTGCAAACGAAAGCATCTCAAACGACGCCAATGAACATGCTATCGACTTTAAACATATAAGTGAGCTAAGTTAACATACTAATGATGATTATGAATGTATGAACTCATGCAATAAACAAGCAAGCAATGATTAGGGTTTTACATTCTCCCTTACTAAAAGGAATTTAGCCCCTATTCTTACCGTGATCTTCAAACAAATGAGGGTACTTCTCGCGCATCTCCAACTCTGCCTCCCAAGTCGCTTCCTCGATCTCATGATTCTTCCAAAGAACCTTAACCAATGGAATTGTCTTGTTCCTAATACTTGCCCTTGGTGTCGAGAATCTTCACCCGCCAACATACGACAAATCAGTCAAAATGAAATCTCCTCATACGCAAGAACATGCGAATCATCCTTAAGATACTTCCGAAGCATAGATACGTGAAAAACACATTATGAATGTCCGACAATGATGGCGGTAAAGCCACTTATAAGCCAAACTCCCAACTCGCTCAAGAATCTCAAAAGGTCCAACGAACCTCGGTGATAGCTTTCTCTTTCTTCCCAAATCTCTTAGTACCCCCTTCGGCGATACTTTAAGAAACACGATCTCCAACTTGGAACTCCAAATCTCCTCCCATTATCCGCATAACTCTTCTGGCCGACTCGAGCCGTAAGTAATCTATCCCGAATCAACTTCCATTCTCGGCCATTCTTGCCTGATCTCTAAGCCCCATAGCTTTGCTTCTCCAACTTCATCCCATCAAATAGGAGATCTACACTTCATAATCTAATTGCCT
>JABEVN020003498.1:0-17983 GCA_013146195.2 Codonopsis lanceolata | reverse complement strand
TTGAGCATGTTTTTTTTATAATTAGTTTACTTGCTTTTGTATTATTTATATGTTTGTATATTGAGTTTACGCTTTTTGAAGCCCACTCAGAGTTTGTGGGTTTGTAGGGGAGGTGTAACTAGTGTCCCCACACAAAATATTTTTTTTTTTTTAATTTCGATAATTGCATTTCTACTCTTTCTTTTGAGCTTGATTTGATGCAGGGGTTTTAGCGCTTCATTGTAGGGGTTGCTTGTTGAGATTCATGGAGTGGATCTTTTTCGGCCCCGGACATCATAAGGAATCAATTTTGAGGAGTTTTCTTTCCTTTCTTTCTCCTTTTCTTTTTATGTTTAGGGAGTATGGTTGGATTAGTGAACTTGAAAATTAGAAAATCTTGTGTTTTATCGCCCCAAATTAATTATGCTTTGATCATTCTCATCTCTCCATTTTTGGCGCTCTTTGAGTTGTACTTGCATTATTTTATTGGAGTCAATTTCGAGATTACTATATGCATAGTTGAGGATATGTTTGTGATTCGTGTGGTAGCATCACCCCATTCATGATAAATATTGCCCAAGTATTTGTTAGAAATATTTTTATGCTTTGCTTTAGTGATGGTTGTGCATGTCTAAGAGTACCATATTGTGAGTCTAAATGCCGAGAGTTATATTTTAATGATGAAAAGCTTGGTTTGGGCATGTGTGTATGACAAGAGTATGATATAGGCCATCTTTGGACCGTTTGTGCCTTCTCAATCCTACCCATTTATCTCACAAAAATCCCTAAATGTCCCCATTGAGCTCATTTAAAGAATGGCGTGTGCCTAGAGCACACAATGACCCCCATTCGACTTCATTTCTTTTACCCGCATTATCTTATCCGTGAACCTATACACTTTAAATTTGTTGCCCTTCAAGAGAGCATGATTTGAAATGAATTATTTTATTTTTGTTATCTTGTTGGGAAGTGTATACTTTATGAAGGTTGTGTGTTTATTAATGTTGGTGTTGGGAATTTGAATTGTTGTTGATGGTGGTGAAAAAAAAGAATGAAATGAAAAGAAAAGAGCCCCCTTGGAATGCAATGAAAAAGAAAGAAAAGAAAAGAAAAGAAAAAATAAAGGGTGGACACAAAACAAAAGAAAGAAAAAAAAATGTCATTGTTCTTCAATTTTTCTCAAGGAGATATAAGGATGGAGCTTAATTGTTTGTGGTAGATGAGATACTTTTTCAACCCAAAGTTTAACGTTTAAGAGGTTGTTGAAGTGAGTTTGTGGTTAATTTGAAGAGTTATGTTTTAATGAAGCTAGTCATCTTGTGAAGACTTCAAATTCTTTGCTCTTTTGACTTGCTATCCTATCCTTCATTTGTAGCCCGAACTTTGGCCGAACATTACAAGCTTGAAAAGTCCTATTGATATTGTCATGGCGTGTGTTCATGCCTTGCTTTGTAAAAAAAAATGTAGTTAATGACTCTTCCGGTTTGACTTGCATTTGGTATTTCGGTTGGCCGTTCAATCTAAGCTAAATTATTGCTACTATTGGGTAAGAAAATATTTTATGGTATGAATGATTGTTTGAGGATTGTTTGATAGCATTTGAATCAATTCATACCTCCATTATGCATATTTATAATCTTTTGATTGATCTCCAAAATGGTAATGCTTGTGGGATCTTATTTGAGCGCCGCCATCATTTCATGTTGTTCTCGAGCATTTTCATAATTCATTTTCTTTGCTCGGGACGATCAAAGCTTAAGTTTGGGGGTGTGATGAGCGCAAGATTTCCACGAATTTTCCCGGGAATTTTCTTTTATTTTGTGCTATTTTTGAATTAATTATGCTTTGGAAATATTATTATTTGTGTTTTTGTACTTAATGTAGGTTTCCAAGCATAATCGAGCTTTAATACGGTGTTTAGCACGAAGTTCGAGACAATTCCGGGCTTAGAAGTTAATTTGGAAAGTATTTGGTCAATGCCCGTTAAGTCCATCAAGGTTCCAAGGCATTGAGGACTGAAAAAGCTAACAAAGGAAAATGCTGGGAGGAATCGGAGGCAGGCGGCGCAAATGATGAAACTGTAAAGGCACCGGAGCAATTATCAGAAAATGAAGGGCAGCGGCGCAATTGCAGAAAAGCCCAGGCGCGTTGTCGAGAACCTGTGGCGCCACGTGTCAGCTTCTGCCGCGTCCACTCCACTCACACGACCCGCATGCTTCTCCTGGATCCGGGTTCAACCCGCGCCTGCCTTGGTCCATTCCAGCCCATCAACCCGCGTCCTAGCCCATTTCTCTCTCTCATCATTCACCCATTTCCCCAGCAGATGACCCGCGGCTTCCTCCTGGTTCAGCCCGCGACCCAGCCTTGCCCATCAGCCATTTTCTTCCCTTTTTTGCCCTTAAATCTCCTTTGTGCTGCCGAAAATACCCCTCCTTCCTTGGCTGCCCCTTTGCTGCTTCTCCATAACATTCCAGTAGCCTTCATTCCAAAAACAATAAGTCCCCGTTTGGGACATTGCTCCCAAATGGGGCACCAACCTCCATTTCCATCAAATTCTCTTCAATTCCTCTATTCAATTGTCCGATAATGAAGGTTTGGAGCATCATTTTAAGAGCCAAAGGCGCAATTACAATTTATTTCAACCCCGGATCCGCGATTATTCGGTTTAATTCTTCCAACTTATATTTTTAGATATTTATTATGATTTCTTGGGTTGATTAATATTGTAATTGAAGAATTGGTTTGTTCTTAAATTATTATGAAATGTAATTATTTTTCTATGTTAAATGTAGTGTTTTAATTTAATTTATCTCTTTATTTAGTACACATTTATGTTGGTTATTATTTTGTCCACTTAATTCCTTTAATTAATTGATCACTAATTAAATGATTTTAGAAATATTTAGGATCCGCGAGGGCTACCTATTTATTTCGGACCAATCAATTTAATAGTTGGTGTTTTGTGACACACACCGATAGCCAAAATGAGACTAGGTTTGACACGCGATCGAACCACCTTAGTCATTCGCGAGGTCGGAGAGATTAGGGTTGACTATAAGATGCGAGAGCCCGTAGTTAACCAATTTTATTTGTCTCGGCTACCAACATGACTTGTAGAAAAATATGGAGAGTTTCTTTTTGTGAAATATTACCCATGTGTTTGGTTATTATTGTGTGATCTTCATGCTTTTAATGGCGTAGCGAACCATTAGATGATCATTAGAATTATAGGATAAGATGCGAGAGCCCGTCCTATTAATTCCGAAAATCACAATAATTGTTTACGTTACGTGAGACCGAGAGGAGATCGTGCGTAGATAGTCATTGGGTGTTTGGTTTGACACGCGACTATTTTCTCCTATGTTATAAGAAGCGAGAGCCCGTAGCTAGGAGTTGTAGCTAGATTTGCTACACGTTGCGAGAGCCCGTAGCGAATAAAATAGTGCACTCGACTACCAAAACTTGAGTTAAAGAAAAGCAGAAAGAAGATTAAATTAAACACCGGCTAGACTAGAAATAATGCGTTCCTATATTTCTATCTTGATTTGTTGTTGCCAAACCACCTCCGCAGTAGTATAGATTTAATTGCTTTCTTAGGTTGTTTATATTTTTAGATTTTAATTTAATTTCTTTTCGCTCAAATATAATTAGTTAGCATAATTTCGGTACTTAGTTGGAGTGAGAATTACGCGCATTCCTCGTGGGATCGACTCGTACTTACGTACTTTATTACTTGATACGGCCGGGTAATCTTGCCCGTGTTGCGTTCGCGCACATCAAATGACAAGACTACCCCGTAGTCTCAAAACCCGCAAGTGTTTCCATGTACACTCGACTAAATTCCCTAAAAGAGATCTCATTCAAATAATCATTTCTTAAAGATATTCGAGAACATAGGTTGGTCTCTAATGCTCCGTGCTCTAACGAGCACGCTCTAAATAAATCCCTAATAGGCCTCTATATCGTGGGTGTTGCAATTGGACACAATTCGAGGTGCTCGTGTATTCACAATCATAACCAACCAAACCCGAACATCGTAGGATTTCAATCTAAGGCTTATTAACATAATATCGAACCTATAATGACTCCATTGAGTCTTAATACTACATTTTATTCTTTATGTGTTTCATAAACCCACAATTTAACACTCTACTCAAATATACAACATAATCCCAAAATTCGTTCGGGCTTGTTTCCCAAGCCTAAAAATCCATATAACTCTTCATAATTATAGTCAAACGAAACCCAAATGTCGTAGGACTTCAACCCGAGTTCATTAACACATTATTGAACTTATTACGACTCTGTTGAGTCTAAATACTAAGTTTCATTCTTGACACATTTCATCAATCTCAACATTAACACCCAATTTAATTAACAACAATTTCTCCAATAATTCGGGCTTGATTCTCAAGCCCTAAAATTCACAACAAAACCCAACATAAATCATAACTCATTTCTTTCAACACATAATACCATTCAAATCATTTCATTCATGCTATTAACAAGTTCATATTTCCAAAAATCCCAAAATGGGCATACATAGCATATCAAGTGTTCATTGCCCACAAATAGCACGTAGGTTGTTTTCCTTAGGGCCAATGAACCAAAATCAAAAGAAAGTAACTTACCTAGCTCAGATGAAAACTCCAAAGAACGCAAATCTGATCGGTGAACTTGTTCTACTCGTCGAGGGCTTCACGAATCTGAAGTTTGAAGGCAATCCAACGGTTGGATCTTCATGGATCGAAGAGAGAAGGGCTAGGGTTTGAAATCTCCCATGGACTCTCTCTCTCTCTAATACGTTAGAAGGATGGGGAGAAATGAGGAGAATTTTCTGAATTCTCAAATGGGTTTGGGTATTTATACCCCCAAAAATAAAGAGGGCATAATAGGTATTTCCCTAGTACAATTAGTAGAGATTAGGAGTAATAACTCACTAATCTAACCTTAATTAACTTCCAACTAATGTTAGGACATGTTTAGGGTTAAGTATGGGAGGTTAGGAAGGGTTTAGAGGGGGTTTGATGAGGGTAGGATAGGAATTTCTCGTCTAATATAAAAACAGGGCAAAACAGGGTCGGGGCACCTTGCGGTCGCAAGGTCCCCTAGAGCATGCGACCGCAAGCTCTCCAGCCCCTTCCTTGGACAAATTCTGATGACCTTGCGGGGGCAAGGTCTTTCCCCCTTGCAACCGCAAGCCTTCCAGACCAAAAATAGCTTAGAATTCAACCCCAAATGACCTCAAACACTCAACCAAACCTAACAAGGTTCAAACCTCATCCAAAGTAGGTCTATAAATCCCATAGAACACCCACACACAACTCCCGAAACAACTCGGAGTGAAACCGGGAAGAGGTGCAACAATGTGCAACCGGAACGACGAATGAACTAACAATTGAACGTGCATCGAAAGGAGACTTTTAAGGCAAGTCTAGGGGGTAATGAAGAAGATTGAATACTCCTAGAAATTTGAATAACAACTAGGGAAATAAGAACTCCCAAGGAGAGACGATTACGCGACTCAATCCCCGAACTACGCGATAGAGACGAATGCTATCTCCAAAGCTTCCAAATCATCAATAGACTTAAGGAACACCTCCAACTTGAAGTCTAATACATCTAAACATGTTAATCAATCATCTTGTAAAGGTCTAGGGTCAAATCGAGGTCACAAACACAATACGCGAGCAAACTCTCAATCGCGTCGCATTCCGACTATCGTCGAGTCACGACTTGTGACTTTAGCAAGTCAACAACTATATGTCATCTCTTAATAGTGTTTTGGTCTTAATGTGGTCTCTCATACACATTTAGACAATCTCATAACCATTCATACATCCCACAAAAGAAGAATTGCGAGTATGGCACGCAAACCGAGCTAACCAAGGAGCGGGTTGTTACACTCTCTCCACCTTATAAAAAATTCTTCCCGAATTCTAGATCATGATACAAACCAACGTTAGGTCAAAACTCAACCACGATACGTTGAGACAACGATTACGGTGTCTCTTAATCCCGGGTGAACACTCGGTCTCAAAACCACCAACCCAGACTCGAACCTCATACTAAACCAAGCACACGAAGGTCGGACTGCAATAATCCGAATTCAAAAGTCCACGAGCACTCAATAGACACAATAATATCAAACACTTAAGATTGAAAATACTATGACCCATACTTGAGTCGCGAATACCCATACGAACGACACTATGCCAATCATGTAAGCAAAACCCCAAATTTCAACATGAAAAACACATTCAAGGACACTTCAACATCCAACTACCGAAACTATTTGTCTCGGGGCACAACATGAAATTCAAGCACAAGAGATTCTAAGTTAAAGAAATAATAATTTCCTATGGAGCAATTCGCAAACAAATTAAAGATAATTAAATCGGCATTTCAAACCATGTATTTCACACTCGCGATTTCCCATCGCGGGTAACGACACATAAGAGTACATTAATGAAATGTTTTGAAAATTCATTCCATTTATGTCCATTCCATTTGGTAACGGGTATAGTCAATTTCTAACTTAATTCTTACCAATCCTAGTCCAACGACGAATGCCTTTTGGTCACCAATTTAGGGTACCTACTGAATTAGCTTCAAAAGTTTCCGTCGTAAGGATGCGAAGGTTCATGAATAAAATGTTTTAAGCATCCTTCAAACCGTCTCCTACGCTAATGAAATGAATGAACAGGAGATAGTAATTATGAAATGCGAATTTAATATACTACAATGTAAATGCATCAAGTAGGTGTTTCCTACAACTAATGCACGTAACTGAATAAAATCAAGCCAAGTAACAACGTCTATTACCTTGGCAAACAACAATCATATCTACCACAAAACTCGTGTACCTAGTACACTCAACCAAGATAACTCACTAGGAATCACAAGGAATCGACACGTCTACCGATACTCGTAACATCTATACTCCGCAAGACTATCCTTTCTTAAGCTCTAGACCAAGTCTACAACCAATGCATACACTAAACTTCCTAACACAACGTTAACGTTTCAATACTCATGGTGAAGCGTCAATCTCTCCCGTGCAGCCGAAATCAACTGATAAATCGCAGCACTTAACCTTCGTACTAATCGAGTGTATTCTACTCGCATAATAACCACTAACAATAATATAGTATTATATTATTCATCATATTAAACATATTTCCGTAGAATATACAAGTATCATTCCAAACCAATAAGTATCATCATACAATTCATGCTTCATATATATACATACTATGGCCTTTGTATATAACCACACAAAACCACAATTCTATATATAACATAGTCTTATACATATATAGACTAAACAAGAATCCATACACCACGTGCGATTACCTACCGGTAATTCACAAAACAAACCATATCATATATCGATCTCACATTGGGGTATTATTCCCGATCGAGCAAATAACCAATATTACACAATACACCATATAATGTATGTATGAATGCACATGAGCTACCGATTAAAGCGCGTACTCATAATAACGGTAATAGTAGCAACGATATAATTTACATATATATATATATATATATATATATATATATATATATATATACACACAAGAATATACCTTCCTATTTCTGGATAGGTCCCAAAACTCTGTAATGGCCAACCGCCACGTGCACGATGACCTCAAACGCTAGGCTGTCCACCACTATCTCTCTTGGAGCCACTGGATTGTTGACTAGTACTCCCAGACAGACTAACTCTCCTCCTCGGGCAATCTTTACGAACATGATCACTGCCACAAACAAAGCATTTTCCTGATTTACCCCAGCACCTATCCTCGGCGTGTCATGTTTTCTTACAAAAGTTGCATACCAACTCGCCACCTCGTCGTCTTCGTCTAGAGGTAGAAGTATCAATCCTAATAGTCTCAGAGGTTCTCTCTTGAGCATGATCCTCGATATCCAACTCCATTGCATACGCACGATCCACAACCGCTTGGTAATCCGTAAGCTGTAATGGAATAAGCTGCCTACGATATTTCGTCCTCAGGCCTTTCACGAACCGCTCGATCTTCCTAGTCTCATCCGGTACCAAGTAACTACAGTAACGAGCCAACTCCGCAAACTTTGTTGAATACTGAGCCATGGTCATATCTCCTTGTTCTAACGCTAGGAATTCCATCTCTCTTCCCGATTACCGAATAAACCATACTATAAACTCCATGACAAAGTTCTCCCACACTCGAGGCACTCCATGCTGTCTCCAGTGATCTCGTAATTCAAGCCACCAATGCTCGGCCACACCATCCAATCTAAACACCGCTAAGGTCACCATCTCTTCTGATGTACAACCCAAAACTACAAAGATCTTCTCCATGCTTTCTAGCCAATGCTCCGCCTTAGCAGCATCTGGCTCTCCATCAAAACTTTCCGGTTTTAACTTCAAGAACTTTGCAAGAACAATAGAATCGTCTTCCAATCCAAACATCTGTGGAGGAGTTACACGCGGATCATTAACGTTCTCCCCTCTCTCATCGCCACAAGCTGTACTCGAATGAGGTCTACTAGAACTAGCTCCACGCCAAGTTCCTGACATAATACGCCTACAAAGAACACTCAACGTTAATAACTCAACAATAAACCCAACCCAAACTAGGCCAAGGAACCTATCCTGGCAAAATAGCTAACCTATAGCTCTGATACCAAGTGTAACGACCCGACCCGGACTCCAATGCGAAATCCTAAGGTCGTGCCGTCACGACAAGCTAAAATATGGACAAGCACTTGCTAAGCATAATGGTGTGAGTCAAGAGTTGAGCCAACAAGCTCAAAACAAGAATCTAAGGCCATAACGGCAAAACGGGATAACAAAACTAAAACCTGCGGAAGCAAATCATAAGTGGAACCCAAGCCTATAATCCTAGACCAAGGAACGCAAGGCTAAGAGACAACGATCTCTTGACAAATCTACGACGCGCGTGACGCAACATTGCGCACGGGCAACAAACCATCGGCAACCAAAGGTCGGCGAACCAACAAGAACTCAACCTGATAAACAACCACTCAACGGCTATAACATGCCGGAGGGACTATTCGACTACAAGAATAAGAGATTAAATACTAGACAACTAAACCAAAATCTCACAACTAAACTTGACGGAGATAACATCAACAAAGCTAGAATATGCGAGCTAAAACCTTGTTTGGGAAGACAACAGAATAAACTTCTAAATAATTACAACAGCCCGACCATACTAGCCGGCTATCAAAATAATACAACAATGAAATACCAACATAACTACCCAAGTAAAGTTTACATAACTTTACATCCGTGTCTCACAAGATGAATAAATACAATAATAATAATAACTCCAAGCTATTGCTCGGAAGACCACCTACTATCAAACATGCACCCGTAGCTGCAACGCGCACTAACGAGCTCACTACACAACTAAGGAAAACAAACACACGAAATGATTCATAATGACCCAGTTAGCTACTAAATGCAATTGTATGGCATAGCATGACGTGTCATGGTACAATGAATAAGCATGTATAAAATCATGGCATCTTAATAGTATACCAACCATAAACTTGTATTAAGTCATCAAGGAACATAAATTTCATAAACCATATAGCACATTATTTTTCATATAAGTGCTCGTAGTAAGCCATGTAAGGGTTAGAGAAGATACCCAACTAGTGTCGTTGTGTTGCTCATGTAATACACAATGTTAAACGGGTTCGTGCCATCGATGTTTTGTGAATTCATCGACTCAAAACGAGAACCTACTCAGTGTAAATAGCAAGCCAATGGCGCACGTATTGTTACGGCAAAGGGGCTACTTCCCCACTGCGGCCAACAATGGAGGGGTGTGTGAGGTCCCAGGTGCGGCGATCCATAGCAAATACGAATCTTACGATTCGTATAGGCGATGTATCGCCCCACCCTGACAGAAAAATCAATCCAAATAATGCCAGCTGAACTTACATGTAATGGACAAGTAGATATTTACTCGCATGCTCAAACAAGAACCAAGACCGTCAAGAGCGGACTTATCAAATCAAGTAGGTCATAAAGCTCTACACGCCAATTTAATAATGCACATATTTGCACGTACATAACAAATCCAACTAACTTATAAGTTTAGTCCAAGAACCACATAATGAGGTACTCATAATCCTCAAGTCATCACCCAATCAAAAGTAGCATATAAGCTCAAGAATCACAATATGAGGTCTACTATAGTCCTCTACTCGGGATTAAACCAAAGACTATTATTTTAGTCTAAGAACAATCATAAATCAAGACTTAGCATTTTAACTTCACCTAAAGGTACACCGGACTCAACCATAGTCCCAATCGTCATATATGCTCGACTTCCTCAAACTATTCTCATAAATGACAAGACTACCCTGTAGTCCCAAAACCTGCAAGTGTTTCCATGTACACTCGACTAAATTCCCTAAAAGAGATCTCATTCAAATAATCATTTCTTAAAGATATTCGAGAACATAGGTTGGTCTCTAATGCTCCGTGCTCTAACGAGCACGCTCTAAATAAATCCCTAATAGGCCTCTATATCGTGGGTGTCGCAATTGGACACAATTCGAGGTGCTCGGGTATTCACAATCATAACCAACCAAACCCGAACATCGTAGGATTTCAATCTAAGGCTTATTAACATAATATTGAACCTATAATGACTCCATTGAGTCTTAATACTACATTTCATTCTTTATGTGTTTCATAAACCCACAATTTAACACTCTACTCAAATACACAACAGAATCCCAAAATTCGTTCGGGCTTGTTTCCCAAGCCTAAAAATCCATATAACTCTTCAAAATCATAGTCAAACAAAACCCAAATGTCGTAGGACTTCAACCCGTGTTCATTAACACATTATTGAACTTATTACGACTCCGTTGAGTCTAAATACTAAGTTTCATTCTTGACACATTTCATCAATCTCAACATTAACACCCAATTTAATTAACAACAATTTCTCCAATAATTCGGGCTTGATTCTCAAGCCCTAAAATTCACAACAAAACCCAACATAAATCATAACTCATTTCTTTCAACACATAATACCATTCAAATCATTTCATTCATGTTATTAAGAAGTTCATATTTCCAAAAATCCCCAAAATGGGCATACATAGCATATCAAGTGTTCATTGCCCACAAATAGCACATAGGTTGTTTTCCTTAGGGCCAATGAACCAAAATCAAAAGAAAGTAACTTACCTAGCTCGGATGAAAACTCCAAAGAACGCAAATCCGATCGGTGAACTTGTTTTACTCGTCGAAAGCTTCATGAACCTGAAGTTTGAAGGCAATCTGACGGTTGGATCTTCATGGATCGAAGAGAGAAGGGCTAGGGTTTGAAATCTCCCATGGACTCTCTCTCTCTCTCTCTCTCTAATACGTAACAAGGATGGGGAGAAATGAGGAGAATTTTCTAAATTCTCAAATGGGTTTGGGTATTTATACCCCAAAAAATAAAGAGGGCACAATAGGGATTTCCCTAGTACAATTAGTAGAGATTAGGAGTAATAACTCACTAATCTAACCTTAATTAACTTCCAACTAATGTTAGGACATGCTTAGGGTTAAGTATGGGAGGTCAGGAAGGGTTTAGAGGGGGTTTGATGAGGGTAGGATAGGTATTTCTCGTCTAATATCAAAACAAGGCAAAACAAGGTCGGGGCACCTTGCGGACACAAGGTCCCCTAGAGCATGCAAATGCAATCTCTCCAGCCCCTTCCTTGGACAATTTCTGATGACCTTGCAGGGGCAAGGTCTTTCCCCCTTGAGACCGCAAGCCTTCCAGACCAAAAATAGCTTAGAATTCAACCCCAAATGACCTCAAACACTCAACCAAACCTAACAAGGTTCAAACCTCATCCAAAGTAGGTCTAGAACTCCCATAGAACACCCACAAACAACTCCCGAAACAACTCGGAGCGAAACCGGGAAGAGGTGCAACAACGTGCTACCAGAACGACGAATGAACTAACAATTGAACGTGCATCGAAAGGAGACTTTTAAGGCAAGTCTAAGGGCTAATGAAGAAGCTTGAATACTCCTAGAAAGTTTAATAACAACTAGGGAAATAAGAACTCCAAAGGAGAAACGATTACGTGACTCAATCCCCGAACTACGCGATAGAGACGAATGTTATCTCCAAAGCTTCCAAATCATCAATAGACTTAAGGAACATCTCCAACTTGAAGTCTAATACATCTAAACATGTTAATCAATCATCTTCTAGAGGTCTAGGGTCAAATCGAGGTCACGAACACAATACGCGAGCAAACTCTCAATCGCGTCGCATTCCGACTATTGTCGAGTCATGACTTGTGACTTTAGCAAGTCAACAACTATATGTCATCTGTTAATAGTGTTTTGGTCTTAATGTGGTCTCTCATACACATCTAGACAATCTCATAACCAATCATACATCCCACAAAAGAAGAATTGCGAGTATGGCACGCAAATCGAGCTAACCAAGGAGCGGGGTGTTACAGAAAATTAAATAAGACACCTTTTTATTACATTCACATCATTTCCTTTACAAAACCATGATAGCCTCTAAGGTTGAGGATGATCTTCGGTCTTCAATTTCAGCTTCTCCACCATTGTAGTGAAAATAACATTTTCACAACTTCCTCCATCAATAATAACATTGCACACCTTGTCGTGAGAAGTGCACTTGGTGTGGAATATATTGTTACGAAGCCATGAGTCGTCTTCTAAGGAAGTGGCATTGAGGAGATGACGCACCACCAAAGATTCTCCATGATCTTCATATGTAATTTTTTCCTCATCTTCTAATCTATCATAGATAGGTGCAGCCTCGCAATACTCCTCGTCCTCTGCCTCTAAGGGAGTGATAATCTTGCGATTAGGACAATCTGCGTGCGCGAAATGTCCAAAACCCTTGCATTTGAAACATTCTTTTCGATTGTTTGAACCACTTGGCTTCACAAAACCAAAGATTGTTTTCCATACTTGCAGCGCTTTTTCCGTCTGTGTTGTTGTCGTGTTCTTGGAAGTGGCACTCCTGTTGGAAATAGCACCACTTGGAAAAAAACATCCACCAAACCGACGTGCTTCTTTTTGTTGTTTTTCAACCTTGAGAGACAATTTACACACATCGTTGTAAGTCCAATATGGCTGTAATTGGACAACATTTCTAATTTCGTATCGAATCCCTCCAAGGAAACGAGCAATAGTTTGCTCTTCCGGCTCCACAATATCACATCTCATCATGAGATTCTCAAACTCTGAAATATAATCTTCCACAAACAGGTTTTTTTGCTTAAATTGTGGCATTTGAGAAAAGCTTCATGACTATAATTGTTTGGTAAAAATTTTCTGTATAATTTCTTCTTCATCTTGTCCCACGTTCGGATCCCTTGCTTGCCATCACGAGCACGTTGTTTCTTCAAATGCTCCCACCACATTGATGCATATTTCTTCAACTTAATAGCAACGAACTTGACCTTACTATCTTCTGGAATCTCCCTAAATTCAAAGACTTTCTCAACAGAGTTGAGCCAATCAATGAACTCATTGGGATCATTTCTGCCATCAAATTTTGGAATATCAACTTTAAAGTCGAAAAAATTGTCACGAACGTTGTTCCTTCGAAATCCTTGACCATGAGAGATCTATGTTGTCACTTGAAGCTTCACCATGAAGCCGGATTGAATTCCATTTCATTATTGGTAGAATCACCTCCAAACATGACCTCAACATCACGCTCCATAGGTTCGCAACGTGTAAGACGCCGCTCGAGCTATTGCACTTGTCTCCTTAATTTTTCCAACTCGATATCACGAAGGTCCCTTGATGAGCGGGTTGACGATGTCTGAGAGGCATGGAGCTCGCCAAAGGAAAGCAGATCTTCTTAACAAGTGAAAAGCTCACAAAATATCTATTCATAATACGTGTTTTGTTCATTACAAAATAACCCTTTTATAAAACTTGGAACAACCCTCCAAGATAAGACCATGAAAAAAAAATACTTGGTGAGGAAATTTGCTCATTTTGCTAAGTGTCGAGAATGAGAGAATCACATAATACCAAAGTTTGAAGGACTCTTCCAAATTTCGCCAGTATTATTCCACGAACAATATGCAACTCTTCAAATGACACGAGAAAAGTTGCGGATTGTTGTTGTAAGTTCGTGGAATACTGTAAATTTGAAGAGTCCTTCCAACTTTTGGTATTACGTGATTCTCTCATTCGACACTTAGAAAATAAGCAATTTCACCCTTAGTATTTTGTTCATTGACTTATCTTGGAGGTTGTTCCAAGTTTACCTATAAAAGGGTTATTTTGTAATGAACAAAACACAAATTATGAATAGATATTTTGTGAGCTTTTCAGCTTGTTAAAAAGATCTATTTCTTCTTATATCTTACTCTAAACTCTTTGGTGGACTCCTAGAGTGTTGAGTGTTGAGTGTGCCTTGTATTTCCTCCTACTTCCCCATACTTTCCAGTGTTAGTTACCAATTTGACATTAAGGTGCACATGAGATTTCACGTATAGGACATTTTGGTCATTTTTTTGACAACGCTTTCTCTGCTTTTATATTACCCAAAGAGAAACTTATTTTTCTTCTTCTCCAACAACTATTTCTCTGCTTTTTCTCCATCAATGACCTCTTATGTAAATTTTAATTGAGATAAAACTCAAGAAAGTATGAATCTTTTATTCAAAATTTTCTATTGAAAAATAAATAAAAATATAGCAGAATCATATCAAATATTAGAGATATAAGCGAAGATCGATAATCAAAATCAGCGCCAAGGCCCCATGAATAAGAACCCACAAAAATTAAAGTTGTCACGCCCTCGACATTTCTCCTTTCTCTCTCATACAACATAATACACAAACATACACCACGAATTTCAAAACTCATATTTGAACGAATCACAAATGTATACGACAAAGATGAGGCACACCATGGTTCAATCCTTCTTTTTCGTCCCCAGCTTAAACTCTAATAAATTTCTCATCGGCACCGTTGATATTGTTTTTGAACTACTTTCGATTTGGCCAAAATATGATTAACTCTCAAAATTACACAATAAATCTCACATTGCAACCCAACCTACGAAGTGTCTCACTTCCATATCTTATTGTTCTATTTGTCCCACTTTGCCCCCTTCCGTCTGTGAGTGCTGAAAATAGTAACGGAAAATGGTATGTGCATGTCACATGAAGATTATTTTAATCATTTTTCTTGGGGTTCAAAATGGAATTTGATTATAACTTCATTATTTAGTTACCCATTTATTATTTAAAATATGTTTTTAAATAAAAATAATAAATAATTGTTTCAAAAAGATTAATCTAATAGATATGGTCAAGATAATATGACTAATCTTATACAATTATATTGTTATCTTCCCTCCGTTTTTAATCTATGGATATGGTCAAGTTTGCTAATGTAATCATCGATTTAATCTATTTAGAGCAACACCATTGTTTTTATCCTCTTACTCATCTTCTTAACTGAGTCTCATTGCCACCTATACACTTTTATCTTCTTACCCACTTAAGAATATATTTTTTCATTGTATAATCTTGTTAACATCTTCTTAGCTGGATCCCACTACCACCTCATTAACTTTACACTTCAATCTTATTTTTATACTTCTGAACAAATAAATTTATTTAACATTATTTAATATATTTCATATTTAAATATTCCGTATTAATATATTAATTTATAAATTACGACATAAATTAATTTAAAAATAAAAATTAAATTAAAAATTATAAAATTTATATTTTAATTAATAAATGATCTATAAAATTATGCATAACTTGTAAAATAGTATAAATAGAAAATTGCATCAAAACGTTAAAATTCAAAAAATTACATAAAAAAATTACAAAAATGTACCAAGATTGCCCCGAAAATCAAAAAGTTTTCAAAACGGTTGGAATTAAGTTTTTATAATATTTATAAAAATTATAAACAAATGGTTGGTTTTTTCAAAGCTAGACCCCACCCCACGCCCCTCTCAATCGCCTCCCCCGCACATGTGGTGCACGCACCAGCTGTGGGAGTGCCATGCACCACACCCCCCTCCTTCATAAACAATTCTTCTTAAATGTTGGTTTTCTTCCTAAACATTTTATCCATGGGTTTCTCTTTTGTGGCTAAATTAATAATGGTCAATAAACAAACTGATTATCTCGTGGAAGGTAGTTTAATGCATAATAGTGCAGCTTTCACTAGGAAGGAAACTTTATCTACTTTCAGATCAAACTTAAAAAGGTATGAGTTATGTTTGAGTACTAAAAGTAGAGGCATATTGTTTAGGCCTTAATCCTTGCCACATAAAAAAATGATCAAGAACATTCACTTCTTCATGTGTTATCTTACTGGAATAGGTTTTCCTTACAACGATATGATCATTTCCTCTATATCCGAATGCACTTCTTCTAAAAAGTAGTTCACTACCATTATAGAGTGTGCTTGCTTTATGAAACTCTTCAAATTTCTTCTCCATGACTACCACAAGCTAATCTTAATAGTCTTTGGTACCTTATCAAATAGATCTTCATCCCTATCAACTAGGTCCGCGAACAATTCATGACATTCCTTATAGGAGTAGCAACTGGATGACATACAAACACAAGTTAAAGTTGGACACAAATATTTTTGAAAAAATAGGGAAAAACATTATTCCTATGCTAACTCTTGTAAAGATTAACAAGGGTATTGACAGCAAGCTTAGAGCACATGCCAACAACCTAAGGATTTTTCGAACTGTGTTCGCTTTCTTTTACTTATTAATCAAAGGTTATCTCTCGTCTTCAGCTTTTTACTTTTTCTTCTGCTTTTTTCCTCGTTGCATTCGAAGTTCATTGACGTTGTTTCTTTAAAACGCTTTCAAACTTTTGGTTATGTTTTTATTGTTTTGTTTTTATTTTTAATTACGATTTACATAATCTTTATAATTCTAAGTGACAATCAATCTCTCATATGTATGCATATATATATATATAATCAACATCAATGGAAAACCATGCCATTATTGATAACAATATATTTGTTCAACAATGAACCGATCGGAATGTGGCGATTTGACCCTGATTCGAACGGAATCCCAAAGTCGTGCAAGGCAAGCAAGGCAAGAAGAGGACAAGCACTTGCAAAACAAGAAGGAATGCATAATTGAGCTAATGAGCTCAACAAAGGTAGAGAAGCCGATACAAAAATATGGGGTCGAAGAAACGAACCGGAAGTGAAAGAAGTCCCAAGCTTAAGGCTCTAAAACAAAGTCAAGAAATCAAAAGAGACAATATTCTCCCAAAGGGGAAAACAAAACCGCCTGCCGCAACATTGACGCCGAACAAACCATCGGCCTGCCGGCTTTCAACGAAGAACAAACCCGATAACAATTACCCACCTGATAAGGCATACCGGAAAGTTAACCAACAAAGAATAGTGACTAAATAGAGAAAAGCCCCAAGGCTACCGCATGCCCTGAGACAACCGAAATAGATATGAAAAACATGAACAAGGCACGACACAACACGTCGGCCCAAGAACGAACTAATACGAAACTCGTATCTACCCGACCATAAAGTCTAAATAACTTTACAAGATATCGGTCTCACAAGAATAGCAAGGTACATGAACAAGAGACAATGATAAAGAGAGTAAAACTCACAAACTACCGCTTGGGAAGTCACTACTAGAATCAACGAACTACATCGACAAGTCTCGATCTATCGATCAACCGCGATTTGCTAAATACGATCTACTCTACCAACACGCCTAATCGAACTGCAACTAGAAAAACAAGCACGGATGAGTCATAATGACCCAAGACGCTACCACTAGACAATATAACATAATCTTAACATTTTCATAAGTAGAAAATGAAATCGGGTTACTACGACGGAGAACCATAAGTCGTTGTAATCGCATGCAACTGCTTACTAGGCTACCAAGATGAACTAGGGTGAATTCCCCTGCTCACAAACAATC